>JACEEZ010010656.1:0-15000 GCA_016584305.1 Chionoecetes opilio | reverse complement strand
GATTTCTGAGAAGTTAGTACTTCATCTGTTCGCAAGCAGAGATTGAGAGAGAGAGAAGAGAGGACGGAGAAGAGAGAGAGGACGACCAGGAGAGAGAGAAGAGAGAGAGAGAGAGCGCCTTGGAAGGGATGGAGGAGACGGAGATGAGAGAGAGAGGTGAGAGGAGAAGGAGATGAGAGAGGAGAGAGGGAGGATGAGGAGCGAGAGGAGAGAGAGGGAAGAAGACGGGGAGAAGAGAGCGAGATGGAGAGGAGAGAGAGAGTGAGAGATGAAGAGAGAGAGGAGTGGAGGAGAGAGAAGAGAGAGAGGGAGAGGAGTGAGAGTGAGAGAAGAGAGAGCCAGAGTAGGGGAGAGAGAGGAGAGAGAGGAGAGAGAAGGAGAAGAGAGAGAGGAGAGAGACGAGAGGAGATGCAGACTGAGGAGAGTAGAGAGAGAGAAGAGAGAGGAGAGGAGGAGAGCAGAGGAAGAGAGAGAGTTTTTGGGAGGGAGATGAGAAAGAGAGAGAGAGGAGAGGAGAAGGAGTGTAGAGAGAGAGGAGAGAAGGATGAGATTAGAGAACGAGAGTGATGAGGAGAGAATGGAACGACTTTGAGAAGAGAGGAGAGAGAGAGGGCGAGAGAGTGATTTGAGATGTAGAGGAGACGAGAGAAGAGAGAGAGGAGAGAGAGAGAGGAGAGAGAGAGGGAGAGGGAGAGAGATGAGCCGAGAGAGAGACGAGGAGAGAGAGAGACGAGACGAGAGAGAGACGGAGAGAGAGAGACGACGTAGAGAGAGAGAGGGATGAGGAGAAGAGAGAGGAGAGGGAAGAGAGGGGAGCGAGGAGTAGGAGAGGAGGGGAGAGAGACGGCAAGAGAGAGTGGAGGAGACGGAGATGAGGGAGGGAGGAAGTGGAGAGAGGGAGCGAGATGAGGAGATTTTTTTGAGCAGAGGGAGAGAGAGAGTTACCAAGTTTTTGATCCCGATGACGGTATCGAGTCCTTATCCTCTCCTTCCTCCTCTCCTGATTGCGACTGATCCTCATCCTTTGTAGCATCGCTGAGAGAGGCCCGTAAATTCTTGCCATCTTTGTGAGAGTAGGAAGCGACAAAGATGAGTCACGCCGCAACTGAGGACGCGACCTGAGATTGGAGAGAGAGGAGAGAGAGAGCGGAGGAATGAGAGAGATGAGAGGAGATCGAGAAGTATTGGAAGAGTGGTGAAGAGAAGAGAGAGAGAGGAGAGAGAAGGAGAGGAGAGAGAGAGAGAGGAGAGAGAGAGAGAGGAGATTGTTTAGAGAGAGTGAGAGAGACTGAGAGAGAGAGAAGAGAGGCGAGGAAGGAAGGGAGGAGAGAGAGAGAGGAGAGAGAGAGAATGGAGAGGAAGAGAGAGAGATGGAGAAGAGTGGAGTGGAGAGCCGAGAGGAGAGAGAGGAAACGGAGAGGGAGAGAGAGAGAAGATTGAGAGGGGAGAGGGGGACGCGAGTACGAGAAGACGAGAGAGAGGAGGACGAGAGAGAGAGGAAGAAGAAGAGAAGTGATGAGAGGAAGGAGAGAGAGAGGCGAGACTGGTAGAGAAGAGAAGGAGAAGAGAGAGAGAGGACGAGAGTTCGAGAGACGGGAGATGGAGAGGAGGAGGAGACGAGGAGAGAGGAGAGAGAGGGAGAGCGAGATGTGCGAGAGGAGCGGACGTGGAGAGGAGAGAGAGAAGTTGGAGATGGAGAGAGAGGAGATGAGAGAGGATGAGGAGGAGGAGAGGAGAGGAGAGACAGGGAGAGAGAAGAGACGAGAGAGGACGAGGAAGAGAGAGAGAGAGGAGAGTAGGGAGGGTGGGAGAGACGAGCGAGGAGAGACGTGAGTGAGAGGAAGAGAGAAGACGAGAGAGAGGGCCGACTGAGAGAGAGAGGAGAGACGCGACGAGACTGAGGGATGAGAAGGAGAAGAGAGATTGAGAGAGAGCGAGAGGAGAGAGAGAGAGGAGACCGAGGAGAGAGAGAGAGAGTGAAGAGAGAGGAGAGAGGAATGAGAGAGAGAGAGAGAGAGAGAGAGATGAGAGAGAGAGAGAGAGGAGAAGAGAAGAGATACGAGGAGAGAGAGGAGAGAAGAGGAGAGAGGAGAGATGGAGAGAGAGGGATTTGGTGGAGAAGGAGAGAGGAGGACGATGAGAGGAGAGAGGAGAGAGGGAGAGAGCGAAGAGACGAGGAGAGCGAGGAGGGAGGAGGGGGGAATTTTTGAATGAGAGAGGGACGAGAGAGCCGGGGTATGACGGTGATTGATTGATGAGTAGGGATAAGGGATGAGGAGGGATTCGGACTGAGATACGAGAAGAGAGAGAGAGGAGGAGGAGAGAGACGAGAGGGATATAGGACGACGAGAGGAGAGGAGAGACGAGAGAGGGGAGGAAGAGGAGAGAGACGAAGAGATGAAGAGAGAGAGGAGAGAGCGAGAGATGAGGGAAGAGAGAGAGAGAAGCGAGAGGAGGAGAGAGAGACTGATTGGAGAGAAGAGAGAGAGACGAGAGATGAGAGAGGGGATGGGAAGAGAGAGGATTGAGAGGAGGGGAGAGAGAGAGAGAGAGGGATATAGAGGGAGAGAGATGAGAGAGAGAGAGAGGAGAGGAGAAGAGAGAGGAGAGATCGAGGGAGAGAGAGATGGAGATGAGAGAGAGAGAGGAGGGAGGAGAGTTGAGAAGAAGAGTCAGAGAGTGAGGCGGGAGAGAGGAGAGAGCAGGAAGAGAGGAGAGAGGGAGAGATTGATCCTTTGAGAGAGAGCGAGTCGAGAGGAGGAGAGAGAGAGAGAGGGAGGGATGAGGAGAGAGAGATGAGAGGGGATATATGAGGAGAGATTCAGAGAGTAGAGAGAGAGGGATAGAGAGAGGAGAGAAGAGAGGTGATGGAGAGAGAGAGAAGGAGTAGGGAGGGTTGATAGAGCATGAAGACGAGGAGAGAGGAGAGGATGAGAGGAAGAGAGGAAGGAGGGATATGAGAGAGCAGGAGGGGAGAGAGGGATCCTGGAGAGAGAGGGGAGGATGAGAGGAGAGGAGAGAGAGAGAGAGAGAGAGAGGAGGAGGCGAGAAGACGAGAGAGAGAGAGAGAGAGGGAGGGGAGATGGGAGAGAGAGAGGGATGGGAGAGAGAGAGAGGATGGGAGAAAGGGAAGCGAGAAGAGGATGAGAAGAGAGAGAGGGATCGAGAGATCGGGAGAAGGCAGAAGAGAGGATATTCGGATACAGAGACTGACGGGAGATGAGGGCGACGAAGAGTGGGGAGAGAGGGATTCGAGACGAGAGGAGGAGAGGGGAGGAGATGAGGAGAGTTTTTAGGAGTGAAGGAGAGGAGAATGAACGAGATTGAGAGGAGAGGAGAGAGAGAGAGAGAGGGATGGGATAAAAAAAAAAACATGAGAGAGGGGGGTATTCGGAGGGAGAGGAAGAGGAGAGTGAGGAAGGACGAGAGGAGATGAGGAAGGAGGGGAGATCGAGAGAGGTAGACGACGAGAGGGATGGGGGGATAGAGATAGGAGGAGGAAGGGAGAGGGATTGGTGAGGAGGAGAGAGAGAGAGGAGACCGGGGAGAGAGGAGGATGTGGATAGAGAGAGAGAAGGGGGATAGATTTAGAGAGGATATGGGAGAGAGCGAGGAGAAGTTGAGAGAGGAGGAGAGGGAGGAGAAGAGAGAGAGAGAGGAGACGACGAGAGGGATGGAGAGAGAGGGGAGAGGACGATGGAGAGAGGAGGGAGGAAGAGAAAGAGCGAGAGAGAGAGGAGAGGGAATGGAGCATGAGATGGGAGAGAGGACGAGAGAGAGGGTTTTCTATATATATATATATATTATAATATATATATACTATATATAGAGATAGAGAGAGAGGACGAGGAGAGCGAGACAGAGAGGAAGGAGAGAGAGGGAGTGAGAGGAGAGAGGAGAGAGAGAGAGGAGCGAGAGAGCTGATAGAGAGAGGAGGGAGAAGAAGAGGAGAGAGAGAGAGAGAGAGATGAAATTGAGAGTCAGAGGACGAGAGAGAGTGAGAAGGAGATGGAGAGAGAGAGGGAGAATGAAGAGACGGGAGGAGGAGAGAGAGCGACGCGAGAGAGACGAGACCCTAGAGAAGAGGAGAGTGCAGGAAGAGAAGGAGAGACGGAGGGAGAGAGAGAAGAGGAGGAGACGGAGAGAGAGCAGAGAGAGAGAGAGAGATGGAGAGAGAGAGAGAGGAGTCAGAGAGCGAGATGGCGAGGGATCGAGAGACGACGGAGAGATGGGAAAGAGAGAAAGAGAGAGGAAGAGGAAGATGAGGAGAGAGAGAAGGAAGAAGAGAGGGAGAGAATCCGAGGAGAGCGGAAGATGAGAGAGAGAGAGAGGACGAGATGAGAGATAGTTAGATGCGTAGATCAGCGAGTTATACACGAGCGTATCAGGATATGTGAGCACGGATGGGAGATGATGCAGAGGAGAGGAGAGAGAGAGATGAGAGAGAGAGAGGGAGAGAGGGAATGAGAGAAGAGGACGGATGAGGAGGACGTGCAGAGAAGGGATGAGAGCGAGTGAAGAGAGAGATTTTTTTTTTTGAAGAGAGAGGGAGAGAGAAAGAGAGACGATGAGAGAGAAGAGAGAGGAGAGGAGAGAGAGAAGCTCGAAGAGAGGATCGAAGGAGGGAGAGAGGAATGGAGAGACGAGAGAAGAGAGAGAGGGAGAGGAGAGAGAGCGAGAGAGCGACGAGAGAGAGATGAGAGAGAGAGGAGAGAGAGAGAGGAGAAAGAGAAAAGAGACGAGAGAGGAGAGAGAGATGAGTAGAAGAGAGAGACGGAGATGAGAGAGAGAGATGAGACGAGAGAGACGAGAGAGAGAGAAGAGAGTGAGAAGAGATGGAGAAGAGGAGAGGAGAGAGACAGAGAGAGAGAGAAGAGAGGATGAAGAGGAAGAGAGAGGAGAGAGAGAGGAGAGAGAGGAGAGAGAGGGTGGGGTTGATAGGGGGAATAGTAGATAGGAATGGAGGGGATAGGATTAGATGACGAGGAGACCGATGGATAGGAAGGGGGAGGGATAGGGATAGAAATAGTGAGAAGAGGGAGGGATAGATAGAGAGAGAGATCTGTAGTATGATATATAATATAGTAGTATATATATATAGAGACGGAGAGGAGAGAGGAGAGAGAGAGAGGAGGAGAGAGTGAGAGAGAGTGGAGGGGAGAGAGAGGAGGGAGAGGAGAGACGAGGAGGAGCGAGAGAGAGAGAGGAGGAGAGAGAGGCAGAAGGAGAGAGAGGAGAGAGGAGAGGAGAGACGAAGAGAGGAAGAGGAGAGAGATGAGAGACGAGGAGAGTGATGAGAGAGAGAGAGAGAGGGGAGCGACGAGAGAGAGATGTACGAGGGAGAGAGAGATGGAGAGGATGAGAGAGAGGAGAGAGAGACGAGAGAGCCGAGGGAGAGAGAGATGAGAGATGAAGAGTAGAGAGAAGAGCGAGAGAGTGGAGAGAGAGGGAGAAGAGAGAGAGAGAGAGGAGAGGAGAGAGAGAGAGAGTGGAGAGAATGAGAGGAGAGGGAGAGAGAGAGAGTTACGAGTAGAGAAATGAAGAGGAGATGAAAGAGGAACTACTATGCTACTACTAATCTACTACTTACTACTACTACTACTAATACTCTACTTACTACTACTACTACTAACGTGACTCTACTACGTAGCTACTACTACTACTAGACTACTAATTCTAACTACTCTATACTACTACTACCACTACTATTATTACGACTACTACTAACTACTACTACTATTATACTACTACTACTATATACTACTACTACTACTACTAATATACTACTACTACTACTACTTTATACTTCTACATACTACTACTACTACTACTACTACTACTACTACTACTACTAATACTACTACTATACTACACTACTACTACTACTACTACTACTACTATACTTATAATTACTACTACTACAACTTCTACTATACTACAATACTACTATATACTATACTACTACTACTTCTACTACTTCTACTATTACTATAACTTCATACTACTACTACTACTTCTACTACTACTACTACTACTACACTACTACTACTACTACTACTTCTACTACTACTACTACTTACTACTACTAATACACTTATACTAAGACTACTACTACTACTTATTATTACTACTACTACTACTACTTACTACTACTACTCTACTATTACTTACTATTACTATACTTCTACATACACTACTACTACCACTACCACCATATCACAAGACTCATCCCTTTATAACCTTCCACATTATCACCACCCACCACCATTTATTACTCTACCGCCGTAATCCTTCGAAGTGCTCTGATTCTTTCCTCTCCAACCGCCACCTTCTTTATGGTTCCTCACGGGATTCCCAGCCACGGGGAAGCTAGGGTGGTGTGCAGGCAGGCGAGACGCCTCATCTGTGTCAAACCTTTTGTCGCTGGGTTTCTGCTTATTTCAACCCCTGTGTCGTCCCTCACCTTCTTGCCTTCTGTACCTTTATTTACCTGCCTCACCCTTACTTCACCCTTGCCCGTACTATCGCCTCAAGGTGTAATGATGATGCTCGTATCATCCTCCTTCACCCTAGATTCCAACTCTCGCCCACCCTCTCGATCTCCTCGCCTTGACTTCGCTCTGCTTGCCTGCGTTTTCTATCTCCGCGTTTATTAGGACCAGCTCTACACTATTCAGGCGTTATCGTAGTCGTTACCCGTATCAACCAGGCGTAGGTATGTGTCTTCACTACCGAGGATTTCAGGGTCTTGTTTGTATTTGTCAGTTTTCTATTAAAAAATTTCCTGGTTGTGCAGTCATGTAGCGTAGATTTGCATTTTGTTTTCCCTTTGTGCTATTATAATATTTGTTTTTCCGATCATGTCTTGACGTTCCGATGTTTAGTTTAGGACCTACTGCGACACACTGCTTCATGTCTTATGTTTTGGCGAGTCCACTAGCGGTGGTGGTGAATGATTTTTTTTTTTTTTTCTGGTGAGTTGGTGGGAGGTGACCCGGAGACTGTGAAAGCTATATGAGTAGTGTCGAGTGGTGGAGCTAACTACTCGGTAGTATAGTAGGTGATGGCTGGCAAAACTGTAGAGACTTAGTGCTACACAACACTCATTTTCAGGGCAAAACTGTACTGGGCAACAACAATCATTTGCAGATTCTATGTAGTTAATGGTGGGCACATAGGTGGTGATGTGGTGGTGGTGGTTAGTCGCCATGGCCGAGGGCGTAGTGTGTACACGCAGTACTCTGTACCTGAGAGTACTTTTAATGTTCCCGCCCACTCAATCCTTTCTCCGATTATGCAACCACAAATAAGGTAAGAATATGTAAAAACTTGGATACAGGTGAACTTGTGGGTGTCCTGAAAGGTGTAACCAGTGGAGGAGGAGGACGAGAGGAGGAGGAGGAGGATTATAAAGTAGGGGGATTGAAGGCCAGGCGGGTAATACGAGGGAACATGAAAGAGAGAGAGAGAGAGAGAGAGAGACGGAGAGGACGCAGAACTGCCATTGAGAGATGAGAGAGCGATACTGACGATGAGAGAGGAGAGAGAGAGCGAGGCTGAGAGCATAGAGAGGAGAGAGGAGACCGATGAGACGATGAGATCGATGAGAGCATGACAACGGAGAGAGATCGAGAGCACGAGAGCACAAGACGAGACGGAGAGAAGCAGCGAGACGACGAGAGAGAGAGACGAGACAACCGAGATGAGCGAGAGACGACCGAGCGACGACACACCGAAGAGAGAAGAGGGAGAGAGAGAGAGAGACGAGCAGAGACCGAGACGATAAAGACGACGGAGAGAGCAGAGAGACGAGAGAGAGGGAGGGAGAGTGAGAGGAGAGAGAGAGACGCGGAGAGAGAGAGAGAGAGAGGAGACGATAGAGAGAGAGAGAGAGAAGAGAGTAGAGAGAGATGTAGAGAGAGAGAGAGAGAGAAAGGGCTCACCGATCATGAGTAATCTACAGTGAGGAATGACTGTAATTTAATCTAAACAAATCCCTTGTAACTTTATGTTTTTTACATTTCCCGGACTTCCTGTGGAGCCAATCACCCTTCTGATGAGGAGAAGACTAGTCACTAGGCTCCTGCCTGACTCTCTGCACTTCCATCTATATTGTACTTCCCTTCAGTGTGTGTGTGTGTGTGTTTGTGGTGTGTTGTGGTGTCTCTGTGTTGGGTGTGTGTTTGGGCAGTGTGGGTGTGTGAGCGTGATGTGTGTGCGGTGTGGAGTGTGCGTGTGTGTGTTGCGTGTGTGATGTGGTGTGTAGTGTATGTTTGTGTGTGTGTGTGTCGTGTTGTGTGTTTGTGTGTGGTCGTTGTGTGTGTGTGTTGGTCTGTGGTGTTTTGTGTGTGTGTTGTGATGTCAGGTCACCTGTCAATTATTTCTTTTTCTAATTTTATACACTCACAATAGGAACTATTGACCAAGGATATAAAAGAAAAAGTAACAAAAATCCGCTAGCTGTCAGTCCCTATACGTAGACAGTAAGAGAATGTAAAAAAAATATTAACGAGAGAACTGTAAATATATGTCTAACCACCTGTCTAACTCTTTGTAAGTCTGTCTATCAACACTATCTCTCACACACTATGAGCTATTATTCTGTCCAAAAACTGTATCTACCATGCCTTTTGTATTCCATTCTATTGATTACCTTCAGAATCTCATCTGTCTATTCCTTATTGAGTCATCAGTAACAGGAACTTGTGAGGTAAAAGGAATTCGTGAGTAAACAAGAGTTAGAGGTAACCAGGAATAGTGAGGTTAAACATGAACTTGTGAGGAAACAGGATATGTATGAGGTAAACTAGGAATGTAAGGAAAACAGAATTGTGATGGTAAAACAGGAATGTGAGGGGTAAACAGGAATTGTGAGGGTAAACGCAGATAATTGTCGAGGTAGACAGGGATTGTAAGGAAAAAACAGGAATGTGAAATCATTGCTGTCTGCTGCTCTTGTCTGCCTGTAATGAGAGAAAAAAAGCGACTAACGTGAATGATAACGCTTCATGTGTTTCGGAGAGGAGGAGGATTCCATTAGGCGTACAGTATAACAGACACCAGGAGACCGATGCGTCCATAGCAGAGTGGTATCTGCTGAACTACAGACTCCTAACTATCAACTATTGTAATGAAAACCTTGTGAAAATGATACCAGGTCCCTAAAGAGAATAGGAACATGCAGTTTCATAGATGTACAGAATGAGAGGATATGAAAGAGTACTAACTACTATACACCACTACCACGGAGAGACAATCGTAGGGGGACTAGATACGGAATTCGCACTATCAATAACCATGTACTCATACAGAGTGCCGCGTCAAGTCTGTTTTTTGAATGTATTATGTGCTGGACTATCCGACAACATTTGCTATGAGTGTACCGTTCCATCGATTCAACGACCTAACAATGAAATAATTTTTACGAAGATCGGTGCTGCAAACGTTGACCGTTTATTTAATCCATGATTATCTTGTTGTCACTTGAGTTGAAAGCCGACACGGTTCTGTATCGTTGGATTAGTGACATACAAAAACCTTTTAGACATCTAAAGGATGATCTATCAAGTCCCCACGGATCTACGATCCTGTAAGGAAACATGGAGAGAGGGGGAAGGGAATATAAGTACGATACAGAGGAAGGGTATTATTCTGTGGTAAGGAAAAAATGATGAATGATGGGATGAAGCGATCCGTAGTGATCCTGTGATGATGATGATAAGATGGAATGTTAGTGGCCTAATATTAACATTGACACGTGATAACTACCATGTGCTTAATAATAAACAATGATAACAATAGAAAATAACAAGGGAATAAGTAAAAAAGTGTGATGGTGGTGGTGATGGTGGGGGGGTAGTGGTGTTTTGGGGGTGATGGGGGTGGTGGTGGTGGTGGTGGTGTGTGTAGTGGTGGTGGGGTGTATGGTGATGGTGGGTGGGTGGTGTGTTTGGTGGTGGTGGGGTTTGGTGGGGGTGGTGAGGGTGATGGTGGTGGTGTTGGGGGTCGTTGTCGGGGGGTGATGGTGGTGGGGGTGGTGGTGGTGGTGGGGATGGATTGGTGGTGTGATGGTGGTGATGGTGGGGTGTGGGTGATGGTGTAGGGTGGTGTGATGGTGGTATGGTGGGGGTGAAGGGGGTGATGCTGGGGTGGGTGGTGGTGGGGGTGGTGTGGGTGTGAAGGTAGTGGGGGTTGGTGGTGTGGTGATGGTTGGGTGGTGGGGTGGTGGTGGTGTGGGGTTTGGTGGGTGTGGTGGTGGTGGGGGTGGTGTTGGTGGTGGTGGTGGCCCTGGGGGTGGGAAGATGAGGTGGTGATGGTGGTGGTGGTGGTAAGGGATGGTGGTGGTGGAGGGGGTTGGGGGTGGTGGTGTAAAGGTGGGTGTTCATACCCTTTGGTTTAACGGGAATGAAGGATCTCTTTTGGGCCAGTTTATTTAAATTTTTTTCAAAAATCTGGGTATATAAAAAAATTTTCAGTCCATAAAGGGTTGTTTTCAAGGGTTTGAAAACCGCCAAGACATCGAGTTTCACCAAGGATATTTCCCAGTATAATTGCTGGTGACACTTTGTTAAAATTGATTATATTGTTTAAGTGAAAAACAGTGCAAACACATGTAATACAAAAACCTTTTGAAGACTACAATTAGAATATCCCCGTGCTACTTGATTCTCTTTTAGAGACCGCATTTGGGTGAGAAGGGAAAAAATAAAGATGAAAGGGTGACTTTTTTAGTCGTACAGTACCCCCCCCCCTAGTGACGCGGGGAGGAACGAGACGTTGGTTGGGGGGCGTGCGTGGTGTTTCTGTTGCCGATTTTGATGGGGAGGGCTGTGTGACCAGTTCTGGTTGGCAGGTTGCCGCCATGGAGGGTGCCGCCGGGAGTCTGCGGGGGTGGCGTGTCGCTTTTGGGATGGTGCCCCCGGGTTGTGTTGCGGGCGTGGGAGTTTACCGCCATGGCGTGGTGCCGCCGGTTGTTTTGCGGGGCGTGGCAGTGTTCGCCATGGCAGTGGTGCCCCGGCAGTGTTTCGGGCGTGGAGTGTTACCCCCCATGGCAGTGGGGCCGCCCGGTGTGAGCGCGGGCGGGCAGGTTGACGCCGGGGTGGTGCCGCCCCGGGGTGTTCGGGCGGGCAGTGTTACCGCCATGGCAGTGGTGCGCCGGCTGTGAGTCGCGGGCATTGCATTTTTGACGCCATGGCAGTGGTGCCGCCGGCAGGTTTTCGGGCGTGGCAGTGTTACCGCCTGGCAGTGGTGCCGCCGGGGAGTGTGCGGGCGTCAGTGTTAAAAACCGCCAGGCAGTGGGGGCCCCGGCAGTGTTCGGGCGTGGCGGTTGCGGCCATGGGATTTGGTGCCGCCGGGTTTTGTGCGGGCGTGGCAGTGTTGCCCTGGCAGTGGTGCCGCCCGGTAGTGTTGCAGCCTGGTGATGAGTAAAACCCCAGGCGGCGAGAATCCAAAAAGGGGGTGAGTAACCACAGGGTGGGAGTAATCCAAAAAGGGGGGCGAGCGGCGGCCGTGGTGAGTACGTTAACACTGTGGAGTTGAGGGGTTTAGTAATCCACAGGGCTGGAATCCACAGGGCGGTGAGTGATCCACAGGGGGGGATAATCCCTTGGGGGGGCGAGCGGCGGGCCTGGGGTGAGTCACGTTAACGTGTGGAGTTGAGGGTGGTAATCCATTTGGGGGTAATCCATAGGGCGGCGAGCGGCGGCCTGGAGGATTCAAAAAACCGTGGGGGGCGCAGAATGCCGGAGGGCGTGCTGAGGGCGCAAGGAGGCGTGAGGGTGAAGTGGCTGCCTGATGCACATAGGCCAATGGGCGTTTTAGGAAGGGGCCCCCGCTAAAACGCATAAGGCCGCTGAAGGGCCGGGGGAGCCGTCTGGAGGGGGCAGCGGCCGCGCTAAAAGCGCATAGGCCGCAGTGGGCCTCGGAGGAAGCAGGGGCCCCCGCTAAATGCGCATAAGGCCGCTGGGCGCAGTGAGGCGCCGGCGGGGGAGTGGCCGCGCTGAATCGCAAGGCCCGAGGACGCAGGGCGTCTGAGGGCAAAAAAAAGCCCTTAGGAAGCAAGAATGCCGGGGGTTTTGGGTGGGAAACTTTATAGGTGGCGGCTACACGTAACGTGTACTTTCCTATCCCCCTTTCAACCTAGCGATCACCATAAAACTGGAGGCTAGGGATAAAGCGGGAGCAATGGGACGATTGCTTCCCCAAGACGCAGGGCCCACACTAGGAGAGGGTGCTTTGTGTCCAGAAAACTAGAAAATTTCATTTTTAGCCGAGATGGACAGCACCAGTTTAAAGCCACCTAGAAACCATTTGCTTTCATCCGGGGTCACCATTTTTAACTAGGTGGAGTGTTTATAGCTTTGGTTTAATGGAATGGGAAAGGGTATCATTTGGCCAGTTAGGTTAATTTTTTTTCATAAAATCCGGGGGGTATATTACAAAATTTTTGGGGCTCAAATGGTTGTTTTTTAAAGGGGTTATGTAAAAACCGCCAAAACATGCGAGTTCACCAAAAGGGGAATTCCATTAAAAATTGCTGGGGACAGTTGTATTAAATTTATTATATTGATAAGCTGTAACATGCAAACAATGATAATACAAAACCAAAAATTTTAAGACTAAATATAGAATAGTCCCCCGTGCTCTGATTCTCTGTTAGAACCCCCTTGGGAGAGAACGGAAACGAAACTGAAAGGGGGAATTTTTGTCGCTCAGTGGTAGTGTTGGGAGGGGGTGTGGTGGTGGGGGGTGGTTTGGGGGTGGGGTTTGGGGGTGGGGGGGTGGTGGTGGTGGTGGGATGGTGATATGGGGGGTGGTGGTGGTGGGGAGGGAGGTGGTGGTGGTGGGGGTAGTGGGGTGTGGTGGTGGTGATGGTGATGGGGGTGGTGTGGGGGGGGTGGTGGTGGTGGTGGGTGGGGGTGGTGGTGGGGTGGTGGTGGTGGTGGTGGGGAGGTGGGGGGTGGTGGGGTGGGGATAGTGGGGGTTTGGGTGGTGGTGGTTGGGGGGTGGTGTGGTGATGTGGTGCAAAAAACTGGTATTTTTTTTTTTTAAAAAAAAAATTTTAAAAATCGGGCCATTTTTTAATTTTTCCGGGGTACCCCAAAGGGCCCAAATCGGGCAGTTAAAAGTTATTTGTTGAAAATGAAAAAAAAAGAAGCTGGGGAATGAAAGAGGGTTTTTTGGGAGAGGGAGGGGGAGATCAAAGGGAACGAGGGAGGGGAGGGAGGGGGGGGGGGGGGGGGGGGGGGGGGAAAAGGGAGGGGGGGGAAAAAGGGGTGGGAGGGGGGGAGGGGGAATTGGGGGAGGAAAGGGGGGGGGGGGGGGGGGGGGGGGGGGGGGGGGGGTGGTTAAATTTGGGGGGTGGGAGGGTGTTGGGGGGGGGGTTTGAAGGGGAAAAAGGGATTTGAACAAAAAAAAAAAAAAGGGGGGGGAAATGGAGGAGAAGAGGGGCTAAAGAGGGGAGAAGTACAGAAGAAGGAGGGAGAAGAGAGAAGAGAGAGAGGAGAGAGAGAGAGAGAGAGACGAAGAGAGAGAGAGAGGAGGAGAGAAGAGGAGAAGAGGAGAGGGGAGAGAAAAGGGGCGGAGAAGAGAGAGAGAGAAAAGAAGAGGAGAAAAAAAAGGAGAAAAATTAAAGTGGGTAAAAAATTTCTTCCTGGAAATTCCGGGGTTGCGTTCCCTGTTTAATGGGGGAAAAAGGGAAAAAGGGGAGGAAAAAAAGGAATACAAAGGAATAAAAAGGAATACAAAGGAACCACAAAACAGAAACAGACCGATACCCTTTACAAGGCTTTTTTGCTTTAACTACATACACTAACAGATAAAAAGAGAGAAAGGGAAAGGAAATAAAAGGGCTCAGGAAAGATAAAAAGAGAAAAGGATAGGAAGTAAAAGAAGGAGGGGGAGGAGAAGGGGGAGCAGAAGTGATAGGGATCAAGAAAAAAAGAACTATATACCCCTCCATTTTTTTTATCCCCCCTTTTGTCCCCCTCTCCTTCTTCCCCTCTCTCCTTCTCTTCTCTTCCTCCCTCTCTCTCTCTCTTCTTTTCCCTCTCTTCTCTCTCTCTCTCTTTCTCTCTCTCTTCTCTCTTCTCTCTCTTTTTTCTCTCCTCTCCTCTCTCTTCTCCTCTTCCCAATCATCACCCTTTTTTGTTAAGGGCCCCGTATATTATCGAATTTTAAATTTACGTATATTATCGTGTGTAAATACCGGGAGTTTTTTTAAATTTGGCTTATATTAGACCCCCGTATGTTTTGGTCCCTTTTAAATTAAAAAGTACTAGAGTCTTTCTTTTTTCCCCTCTTCATTTTTTTGTCCCGTTTGGCTGTTTTAAACTTCGTACTTCCTACCTTTCCTTCTATTTTTTTCTGTATTTTTTATGTTGTTTTACTTTATGTCACTCCCTAGAACTGTATACCTGGGTGCCCCAAAGGGAAAACGGCCGTCGCGAAGGGGTGAGTCGGGGGCGTGGATTCATATATTTATACGGATTATATAGAGGTTTTTCAGTAATATGATATACTGTAATCTTGTAAATGTTTTTTCTTAAATTATCAAATAAAAAACAGTAAAAACCCCTAAAGAAGCCATTACGCGACTATGAAGAAATATGCAGAAAATTAAAATTCACTTAATCTTCGCATTTCAAACTTTGCGGTCAACTTTTATTTTGAGGGTATCAATAGAAACGCAATGATTTGCTTTTCCATGCTATATTTCGTTATCTGAAAATGAATTAGAATAGCATAAATTTGCGTTAACTAAAAAATAAAATCATCAATCGGGTAATTTTCCCGATTGAGAGGTTTTTTATTTAGTAACGCAATTTTTTACAGGTAATAATTTATTTACGAAAGAAATATATAAGTAAAAAATAAATATCAATGGAAAATTTCCCGATTGTGATTTTTTTTATTTAGTAAAAGCTAATTTATGCATGGTTTAATTTAATTTTTCAGAAACAAAAAATTGCAAGGGAAAAAGCCCTTTTTACCCAAAAAAAT
>JACEEZ010010654.1:0-24173 GCA_016584305.1 Chionoecetes opilio | reverse complement strand
CCCCTTTAAAATGGGCTTCTTTTTTTACGGCTTGACCAGCTGGGCCAATCCGAAAAGCCGGCCACCACACACCGGGGGGCCTGTCCGGGCCGCGAAAAGGGCGTGGCTAGAGGCGCCGGTTGTGTGTGAGGTGTTTTTTCATCCGGGGGTCTTCGCGGGGCCGGATGAAAATCAGTCGGCGCTTAAAAATTCCCGGGTCCGGGCGCGGCCTGCCCCCTTTGCGTGTGTGTGGGTCCTTCCGGGCCCCCGGGCCCCCCCCTCGCTGGGGCCAGAAAATGCTAATTGTACCAGTAATAATTGTATTTTTATATAATATGGGTATTATATCGTATTATATATGTATACGTATTTATATAGTTTTAATTGGCTGCACCACCATCCCCAACGTCATTTTCGGACGCGGATTCATTTTGTCCCCGGGGGGTCCGACGTGTACTGTATATTTTCATGAGGCGGCCCGGGTTGGTGTGGGTCTCGCCCCGGCGAACGATCCCCCCCTTTTTGTGGGCCGGGAAAAAGGCCCCGCCGGTGTTTGTTGGCCGGCTTAAAAAGCCGGCTTCTTAAAAGTGCCTCGCCATAACAAAAACGAAAGCGAAAAACCGGTTTCTTCCCGGCTTTTTTCACCAAAATTCGCCTTATATTTTACTAAAATCATTCTCCGCAAAATGTAAAACACATCAAATCGGGGGCCTTCATATTTCTGAAAATCTTCACATATTAATATAGACAACCCTGTATTAATTTTACTGTAAATTTATATATGGTGTTCATTTCAAGCTTAAAAAATTGCTAACCTATTTTAACTTACAAAAAAATTAAAGACTTATTTTGACCCCCTATTTTCGATTTATGTGCAGCTTTTTTTAATTTCAAAAAACCATTTCTCAAACATGTTCGGCGAAATGACCCTCGAAGTTCCCAAAACATCCAACCAAAGGGCAAGTTCAAACAAACAGTCCGACAAAAACGCACCGTGTGATCCCTTATTAGGCTTTTCTGCGGGGGGTTTTTGGTTTGAAATCGGAAAATTTTCGATTGGGGGGGGCAAACGGCAAAAAACAGCCAATGTTTGGGGGTCGGGCCAATCATCTTCCCTGGATTTTTTAAACCCGGATCGAAATTTAGCAAACAAAAAAATTTCGGTTGCAAAAAAATCCCCGCAGAAACGCCTCTTTTTAAACTCTTCCCCTTTTTAAATAAGACGGGATTGTTTCTTAGACCTGGCCCGCCTTGTTGATCAACAAGAAAATATTCCGTTTTCTTCCGCCTTTGTTAGTAACGACTTCCCCGTAACAGACACTTGCCCACACGACACCCGGGACGTCCTCCACCGGTATCAGTTCGATACCGGGAAACCCATACCGTGCCCTAAAACCCGGGATTGCCGTATCGGTATTTTTTTTTTCGTGTTTTTTTTACTTGTCCATTTTTCGACAAATTTTTAAAACCCCTACAGCTCGACCCCCCTAAAATAAAATTTCCTATAGCGAGGCCTTTTTTTTTTTTAAATTATTAACCCCTACCGTACGCCTGACCCCCCCTAAAATAAAATTTCCTGTGGGGTCGGCCGGGCGGTTTAAGGGGGGACCGGGGGGTAGACCATGGCCTAGGCCCCCCCCGCAAGGGCCCCGCCCCCGAGGAAAAAATATTTTTTTCAGTGAAAACTGAAAGCTGGAATTTTTATTCGCTCGAAAACCCCCGTTACTTGCTTACCATAATATCCACAAATGTACCAATAATGTAAAATTGGGTGGGAAAAAGTTTCAGTTAAACTAATATAATCTGATCACATTTGGGAAAATTCAAGACCTTCCCTCCCTTTTTAGGGGTTTTTTTTTATCCAGACCTCCAAAACCCTTCGATCCCTAAAAAGTAATAATAAAGTGGGGGAGAGATTAAAAAAAAAAAAAATAAATTACTAAACCCAACCCAAACCCAACTGGTAAAAATTTTAGTCTTCCCCCCCTTACTCTTGTTGAGGTTATTGGGTTTGTTTGTAGTGAGGTTTGGTTAAAATTTATTTTTGGGGGTCCCCGGGCGGGGGTAATGTAGGGAGGGGGCGTTGAAGGGGGCATCTTCCCCACTTTTAGAATTTTTGTTTTAGAGGATCGAAGGGTCTTTTTAAGGTCTGGGGAAAAAAAAAAACCTAAAAAGGGCGGGAAAGACTCTAAATTAAACCCCGCTTTCATTCAGGGCCCGCACTCCCACCGGCCTGGGGCCCCGCACACCAAAAATCCCCCCCTGGCGTCAGCCTTTTTTTTTTTTTACACTTCGAACCCCTACCGACAGCTGACCCCCAAAAAAAATTTTATGTGGCGTGGGGCCATTTCTTTTTTGTACCCGTAATTATAGTAAAATTAACCTCTAAATAGGAAAAAATTTCAATAATTTGATTAAATTTTTTTTTAAAATTTATTTTTGGGACAAAGATTCCCTAAACCGGGGAAAGACAGTTAGATAGATATATAGCCAAGCTGGGCATATTTGAAAAAATTTGATTTAAAATCTTTGGTATTAGAAAACTATTTTAAATACATTAGTTTTCATGTATTTAATACAGTAATTAATTTTTAAATGAGTTTTTAAAATACATTGTATTTATATCATATAATTAAACAGGGTGTAACACGAGTTTTTTAAAATTTAGACAGATGATTATCGTATAATTCAAAAGTAGAAAATGCTCAATGGTCAGGTCGCCGCCAGCTATACCCTGCATGGAATATAAAGTTTTTTTTCTCAGGAGTCTAATCTTGAATGTCTAAAAAAGCTTTCAAGCGGATAAAAAAAAAAAAAAAACCCTTGGGGCTCCGAAATCACGAAAGTCCAAAATGGCCGCCATGACGGCCGCTTCCCGTAACATATAATAAAAACCCTAACTACTAGGTCTAAACACATTAATTACTTTTTTCCATATGATTTTGACATGAGAAATTCGTTTTGTGGTTTTTTTTTTCAATTGGAGTAAAAAAAAGGTAAAAAGTCAATTTCACGTAACTTACGGATAATTTTTTACATAAAAACAGTATTAATTTAAAACATGTATTCCAAACCAAATTCTATCTTGCAAAAACATAATTTTTTCTTCCAAAGGGAAATTTGTTAGCAAAGTTCAAAATTCTATTTGTTGGGGGCCCATCTCTCCTCTCAGTTGCAGAAGAGGTTGCAAGGTAGGCCTCACCTTCATTTTTGCATTCCTGGAGGCGCATCCCTTTTCCTGCCGCAGCCGCATTTAAGGGACTTTCAGGAGATACACAGGTGCCAGGGGTGTGTCTGGAGGTACACAGCGTTGTAGAACAATGCCCCCTCGGGACGTTTACCATCCTTTTTGGGTTGGGGGCCCGAGTAGGGGGATGGGGGCTCGAGGCAGGAGTTTACCGACACACTAGATGCCCGGGAGTGCGTTTCTTTAAAGGGCTAGCCGTAGAAGGAAGACAGCAACTTTTTGGGGGCTTAAACCTTGGCGTTTTTTTTTTTTTCTCCCACACTTTCATCGTGCGTCACAGAGGATTCACATTTTTGCGCTGTTATAGCATGCTAGGATAAAGGGCCCTTTGCCTCTCCCAAGCCCTTGTTGTTTGTTCCCTGGGAAAGTGAGCTTCCCCAAAACCCCCACCCGGGAATTCCGCCCCCTGAGGAAACCCAATTTTGCTTTATATTTTAATTATTTACTTGATTCATTACTTATGCTTGGGGGAAAAACATCACCCTTTTGGAAACGTTTATTACCTCTCTCAGACCTTCACACATGCCTTTCCCGAAGCCGTATAGCTGGCGCCCGGGGGCGCAACCCGACAGGCATCGTGTGCCGCAAGGGGGCCGGGGATGATTAAAATTATCTTGCAAAGTTCATCGTTCAATAATGGAACGGTCTTTCCCAGGGGGCGACTACATGTAACACTGCTTGCTTTATCACCCACCTGTGGGAAAATGTTTGAAGTCAAACATGTCAGCGTGGGGCGTCCGCGTCGCGTAAATCACGATGATATAGTGCTCAGCCGCATAAAGGTCGGCTGCTCTGACGCGAGGCCGATAGTCGCTGCAGCACCTCTCCCTTCCAAACTGTCGCTCTTTGGGTGCACTCATCGTATTTTTATCTTCATGGGGGTACCACTTATTTTTCCACCTACACCCTCTGCCTTCAGTCTCTCTCAAAGATATGCCTGTTTCCCACCGATTCGGGTTTTGGGGATCTTGTTCGGCCATTTGGACATGGCCCCACAGCAAAGAAACATGATGAAACCAATCAACGGAACCCCTGGCTGGACCGTGTCCTCTTTTTAGGGATTGATTGGGGCTTGTACGCTTCTTTTTTTTTTTTTTTCTAATAAACGTTTTGGCTTTTATGAGTACTTCCTGATTCTGATACTGGACTTGATACGTCGGATCATTTTTAATTTGGGTTTTTTTTGTTCGACAGTATGTTTTTCACCATGAAATTTTACTGTGTTCAATAATCTGTTTAGTCTTCACCCCAACTTGGTGACCTGGGGTCTGTCTTTGTCAGAGCCTGTACAAAAATTTGGAAAAGGGTTTGTCTCCTTGTCTCGTGGGCCCCCACCCCTATCACCTTTAATATTTTACAACTACTGACACTGGATTTTAGTTCATGTTACCAAACAACGACGACGAAAAACGGATATCTGTAAACTTTCCAAATTCAGTTTGCTTTTTTTTCTGCTCTTGCGAGGGAATAAGTTTTATATTCCATTTCTCATTATGTCAATGTATATTCCCTGACCCCAAAAATACTTGCAGCTTTAGGTTGGTGCGGAATATTGGGATGCTTGTACAGGTTGTCATTTGTCTATTTTCATATTTATTTTCAATTGCAATATTTTTCGTTTATAAATAGAAAAACATCCCCAAATTTTTTTCTTTTGTTTTACTGTTTTGTCATAATTACCAAAGAGTGTCACCACACTCGTCCCCATTACACATGTGTCCTTGTGGGGGGTTTTTTTTTGTCTCACCTCGCAGTCACTGCCAGATTTCTTCGTCCACCCTTTTCTCCTTCTTTCACATCCAGGCTTAAAGTAATCGTCCAGACCCAAATTTTTTTTTCCGATTATGTTTAATTACATTCAAAACACCTAATCCCCAAAATAATTGATTTTTCCAGGGCCTTATATCCGTAAAACCACGACTTTTTTAAAAAGCGCGCGAAAAAAAACTTCCCTCCAACAGGGCTACGACTGTTATTGTGAGTCAGAACAGGGACCCCGCAACACTCTTCTACCCTGTCGCAAATTTTTATGATGAGCGATTGTACTTTGGGTCAGACAGTGAATCTGTCGCTGTACTCTAGAGAACGATGCTCAATCTGACACCGAAAGAAATGACCTGGTCCGTATACTATGAGAAAACGAACCTCAGATTGTATTGAATCCTATGTTTTAGCCCGAGAAGGTGGATGAACAGGGGTTAGCGAGCCCCGAGTTCAGCAGGGGGACCTGGCACTTCTCCAAACATGGATTGGTAAATAAGGTTAAACCCTGTGGTGTGGGGAAACCAAAAAAGGTAATTTCGAGAAAATCCTACGGTTTGTTTTGGGGCACGTCAAACGTCATTACTCGGAAAACCCCATACTAGCATTAACTACAGCTAGAGTTGGAAAAAATCGGCGGGAAGGCAAAAGTGTGACAGCACACCAACACAGGGGGCTCTCACCGCAGGGGACGCCCCATCCAAACTGGTTTACTTGGTTTTTTTTAAGAGCAAACCCCACATCGTGGTTGGTCCACCGCTTTGCCATCCTACGTCCCGTCAACAGGCCACCTGGTCTGGTATATGTTGGACTAGCAGTCTTACGGGGGGGGGGCCGTTTTTTTCAAAAAACTGCTCGCCCCAACACACTATAGGGGTGTACACCCCCACACCCCCACTCCTTTCCGTGTGCAAACTTTTCTCGAAAAGGGACAGCTGTCTTGCTGCACCCAAAAGGATGCATGCATGTGGCATATAGCAAAAAAAATCTTTCAGAAACCCCAAATTCTTCAAAATACTATATTTTCTCTGTTTACTGCCTCTCGTCAGCGCGGGAGATGAGCCTCCCCATGGTACTCCCGAGCCTGAGCCTGAGCTCGCAAACCTTGAGAGCGTTTTGAAAAACCCGGGGAATTTTCGATTTTGATTTGGGGTTATTTAAAACGGCTGCTGGGTACAAAAAGTGACGTGTTGTTGATATACTCGTTAATGGCTATGATTTGATTGCATTAAATCAGGAATGATGAAATGGTCTGGACGATTACTTTAAAGTAATCGTCCAGCCCCAAATTTTTGTTTTGCCTAATTATGTTGAATGTAAAATAAACAGCGAAGCCGACCAGACACCCCTGCCGCCATCTTTTACCCCAGCAGGAAAAACATCCCCACGGATTGACCACAGGCCACTTTTTAACCCTAGCTAGTAAATTCGTAGAGCCTCCGTCTGTCCTCCCTCCTTCCCTCCACTCTCATTATCTCTCTTCTCTCTCACTCTCTTCGTGCTCCTCCTCGCCTCTCTCTCTCTCCTCTCATCTCATTCTCTCTCTCTCTCTCCTCTCTCTCTCTCTCTCTCTCTCTCTCCTCTCTCTCTCTCTCTCCTTCTCTCTCTCTCTCTCTCTCTCTCTCACACACACACACACAAAGACGTAATATTGGAAATAAAATATATTCGTAAATAACATAGATATTATTTCAGCAAGATTATAAAGTGAGAGGAGAGAGAGAGAGAGAGAGAGAGAGAGAGAGAGAGAGAGAGAGAGAGAGAGAGAGAGAAGCGAGGGACGAGATGAGATAAGGATTTGAGCGTCAGGGCAGGTAGCGGCGACCTCTCTCCCTCTCTCTCTTCTCTCTCTCTCTCTCTCTCTATCTCTATCTCTCTCTCTGAATAGTTTTAACGTAGTTTTCTTAAATTATAAGACGCATAACAATATAAGTTCACCAATAAAGTTTTGACATCTATAGAAATGAATATATATATATACAGAGAGAGAAAGACAGACAAACAGACCTCTTCCTCATTCTAATTCCTCACTTCCCACCCCTCGCACGCCTGTCCATCATATTTGTTTGTTTGTGTGTGTGTGTGTGTGTGTGTGTGTGTGTGTGTGTGTGTGTGTGTGTGTGTGTGTGTGTGCGTGTGCGTATGTGTGTGTGTGTGTTTGCGTGCGTGCGTGTGTGTGTCGTTGCATATAACATTAACAATTACATTATAATAATGTGTACCGATACATTATAACAGTCATAAATGAATTGCAGAACTGGTCTTTACTTTGCAATTCCTCTCAGACGTATACATCTAGAAGTTTCAATGTTTGATGTGAAGATACAATAATCTCCTCCAGTATATTGCTCGCCATAGCTTCCTGATTTTCATGTCCTATCATAATGATAAATCGTTTCCTCTAATGTGTTAAAGCTTTTGTTTTTGCACATTTACGCCAAACGCTAATGATAGCTATATACGTGAACATGAATGACTCAAGACGCAACCTCGACATTGTCAATGAACATGAAAATGGGCTTGACAGTTGTTTCCCTGAGCTGATGAAGTTACATTTGTTGTGGACAGGTTGCCATTCGGCTACTTTTGTCCAAGCTCTTAAGATTTTTTCCTTCTCAAATTTCCTTGCTAATACAGTGCCTATCTAGACCGAGTAGAATGAGTAAACATTTTTGACATATATATTATATATATATATATATATATATATATATTATATATATATATATATATATATATATATATATATATATATATATATATATATTTTATATATATATATGCTATATATATATTTATTTATATATATATATATATATATTATATATATATATATATATATATATATAAAATATATATATATATATATAATATATATATATATATATACTATATCTATATATATATTATATATTTATATAATATTTTATATATATATATTATATTTATATATATATATACATATATATTATATCTATATATATATATATAATATATATATATATTCTATATATATATATATATATATATATGTATATATATGATAATATGAGAAGAGAGAGAGGAGAGAAGAGAGAGAGAGAGAGCGAGAGAGAGAAGAGAGAAGAAGAGAGAGGGGAGAGAGAGAGAGAGAGAGCAGAGAGAGACAGACAGACAGAAGAAAAAGCAGAGACAACACACACACACACACACACACACACAACCACCCAGAATACTACACTCTCAGAAAAAAAAACTCCTCGCACGCACAGGGTAACTGTCAGACGCAGAGGAATAATTACTTTTCTTTCCACGATGAAAAATAAAAAAAAAAGCGATGGTCACTCTGGTGGATAGGGAAGTGGAGGACGAGCGGAGGGTTTTGGTTATAGGACAAAAGGTAGTATTTTAAGTAAGGAATTGATAATTATTAGCTTAAAATACTCTCCGTTTGCTCCCTATTACCACGAACCACACACGATCCGGCTCGCCACTTACCACGACTCGAAGCTATAATTTCTTGTGTCAGAGATAAATCATCGCTTTTTCATGTCCTTTTTTCCCCTTTTCATTCGTGGGAAAGCACATGCGCGGCATGTTCTTGATCGGCCTGGGGAGGAAGGAGCCGTCTGTCGAGGCTCTGCTGAAGTATAGTTGCGGTCTAGGCGACGCGGGGGGCTCGGGGGTCAATCACCACCAAAGATGAACCCCGTGATAAGGAATGTGTTTTATGGTGCCCGAGGACTTGTAAGGGACGTCTAGATTACCTAAGAATTTGGAAAGGATAGCAAGATCTTTTAGGGTGTGCCAAGTATACAAGCACTGTTATATGTCTGTCTTTGAGTTTGATTGTGTGTGTGTGTGTGTGTGTGTGTGTGTGTGTGTGTGTGTGTGTGTGTGTGTGTAAATCAATCAATCATTGGGGGCATACGCTAGGGGCGCGTCGCCTCTCCCAACCTACGACGCCACTCCCAGGGGTCACCAGGGGCGCGAGTCCCCATGCAGGCTCCCTTCCCATACCAAGCAACTCTCGACAGGAAACATCAACTTGCCCCAGCCACGAGCCTTGTGGGCACCCCCTTGGCCTTCGCGGACACACAGACACACAGACACACACACTTTCGCTTATATTATTATAGATTATATTATATATATATATAATAATAAATATATTAATATATATATATATATATATATATGTATAATGTATATATATTATATATTATATATAATATAATATAATATATATATATATATATATATATATATATGTATATATATAATATACATATATATATATATATATATATATATATATATATATATATTTATATATAATATATCTATTATTTAAAATATTTATATATATATATATCATACATATATATATATATATATATATATATATATTATATATATATATATATATTATATATTCTATATATATAAATATATAAATATATATATATATATATATATATACTTATATATATCTATATATATATATATATAATTATATATATACCATTATACATATATATATTTTATATATATATATATATATATATATTTTATATATATATATATAATATATATATATACATTATATATATATATATATATATATTTTTATATTATATATATATATGTATTATATATATTCCCGTATACTCTTCAAGGTTACATAACGTCAAAGGGCCAAAGTGAGTGTTGGGTGATGGGTGTTGGTGGAGGCGTCCGGAAATTTTTGGGGCTGTTCAGATATGGCAAACCTAATATTGTTTGAACTTCTTTCTTTATTGTTTGAACTTCTCCTCACTCCTTCCTCTCACTACACACCTGCCTTCACCTCCTCCTTTCCCTACAATATAATATTACCACTGCAAGGCAATACTTTATCAACACACTAGGAAAAAATTTGGGTGTATCCCTCCACAGCCCACCAAAACCCAGCACTTGGTAGTCACGCCAGGTATAAACTACGTGCTGCATGCAAATTTAGGGTTTTTCCGGCACACCTTGGCTTGTATTACACTGGCCCGACACCAAAAATGGTTCTGAGTTTATTGTGTGTGGGTTGGAAAGCTTTTTCGCTGCTGATTTAAAAAAGGGCCCATTGCTTTTTCTCTAGCACGTATAGTTTTAAAATATCGGCATTTTAAATTTCAATAGCTATTATAATTATTTTACGTATATATAATTTTATAAAATTAATCGAAACAACCCCCCTACTTTAAATATATATTACTCGTAATTAAATTCTGGTGGTGCCTGCGGCTTATTAGGACCAAATTTGTACATATCTGGCCAAAAATATACTTAAATTATGTTCCAATATGTCCGGAAAATGTGCCACATCTTGGAAATATCCGAAAATATCCCAAATCACAGTAAATTTTGACTTTATATATATATATTTTTATATATATATATATATAATATATATATATATATTTTATATATATATACATATATATATATATTATATATATAAAATATATATATATATTATCTGTATTTTGGAAACACAACTTCGAGATTTTTTGAGAGTGAGAGAAAGATGCGCTAGTTCGAAGAACAGTCAGATCTAGACTTTTTCTTCAGAAGAACGTAAAGATCTCAAATTGGTATTAAATATACATATGATCAAAACTATACCTTAACACAACAAAATACTCACCCTGCTCCATAGTAATCAGAAGTTTTCTGTAGTTTGCTCTTGCGTTTGTAGGAGCAGCTACTTCACGTTGTAGCGTCCAGCATATCCCCTATCATGTTGGGACTGAATCGCCCTTTGGGTATCAGGTTTCCATGGTGGCAATGTCCTGGTGGAAACTTTCCCCCCTCTCATCACTGACCGCGCCAAGATTCGTTGGGAAAAATCAAGATGTTGAATGGAAAAAGTGGATTTTGAGTGACATCCGAGCCCCAAGCGCATGGTAACTCTTCAACATGTCATTTACAAGTTCCTCATAATTCGATGCTCGAACATTACCTAGGTATTTCCCTTTTAACAGCCAAAGTTCTTCCAAGCAGCTTTTTCCAGGGCATTTAGCTCTTTACAAAGTCATCATCATTGAGTAGTTGACGAATTTGAGGGCCATTGAAAACACCTGCCTTTATTTTGGGCCCTTCAGATACAGTGCGTTCAAACTTTGCTAAAAAATACTGAAAGCCGCACCATTTTAATCCATGGCCTTCAAAAAATTTTTCATTAACCCAAGTTTCAGATGCAATGGAGGAAAGTAAAAACCTTTTCACTGTCAACAAGAGGTTTGTACATACAGTTGAACCTGCCAGGTGAGTCTTTCGGTCGTGCTGGCCATTTCCCTTTGTTTGTAATGTTTGCTGTCCGCTCTAGCGTCCCACAAACAAAGAAAACACATGTGCTTAGTGTAACCTAACTGGAATCCTAGAGCAAGGAGTTTACCTTCAGGTCCCCACACAGATTCCACTGATGTTCTTCATATTTACAGCAGATAAAAAAGTCTTCATAGTTTCATAAGTTTCACTCATTTCAGGGCCCCATGCGCAATTGGGAACACTCGGAAGCTTATTTCCTTTATGCAGAAGAACGGCCTTTAGGCGTGTTTTTTTCCCGAATCTATGAACAGCTGCCACTCACTTTTTATCATAGCGTGAGACTCACAAAGTTGTTCCATGAGTGGTGTCAACATCAAAGTAGTAACAGAGCTTGTGTTCCATCTTGAAAAAAGCTTGAAAGTTCTTATTTTCTACGACGAACGTGGTGGTGAGAACTCCTTCTTGTAGCAAATTCCATTCCTTGAGACGAGATCCAAGGACTTCACTTTTCTCCTTGGGTAGATCTAGGTCCCTAGCAAGGTCCTGTAGCATTTCCTGACAGATGAATTTGGGCCCCTTTTTCTGCCATTTCCCTTTAAAATCTGTGTTTATGGGGTTATTCTCCTCGTTCGAATCTGATTCACTTATAGCACTTGCAATTGGAACAATTTGGAAATGGGAAATCAGGACCCTGTGGCACAGGCCTGATGGCAGAAGTTTCGTCAGGATACCTGATTTTAGCTCGCGTTTTTACTGAATATCCTTTGATGTTATGAGGCAGAAGTAGCAGTCAGTACTGTGATCCTTTGTTCAAAGCCAAACCATTGGGATGCCGAATGCCATGCCTGATGGCCGTTTTTCACGCACCCTTCATTCAAGTGGTTCACAACAGGGGTTGCATGCTACGTGAGTGGCCCACTTCTTATCTTGATCACCCATACCCGGGACTTGAAGTAATGCAGATAAGCTGCTTTAACATCTTTGTAAGAGGTTTCTTCAGACTGTCAGGGGTAAAATTCCACATATGTAAAAAAAACTGTCCGATGCATTCACACAGTTTTCGGGGCTCCATCACAGCCCGGTACAAGGTACTATATACCCGGGAAACCAAATAAAATTAGGACTCCACTAAATCAAACACAAACATATCTGCAAAGAAAATAAAATGTTTAACATATGTCAATAGCTGTACGATCAGTAGGGAAAAATGTACTACACAGCCTGCTAACCCCTGCCAAAAACGCAGCGCGCACACCCTCCCCTGCTCACTGCACAAACCACACTAAATCAAAAACACTGCACTGGCCCTAAATAGGCTTGAGAAAGAAAAGATTAAGAGTTTAAAATGAAAACATTGGGTGAAACCTATTTTGCTGATTTTACTCAGATTTTTCATGAATTGGGTCTGGTTCTCAAAAACTGGACGTGATAGAGTTAATTGAACATCAGATTCGAGTTCAGCAGGGTCGATTTACCTATAATCAGCTTCATTTAGTCCAGAACCATATCTTCGATTTTTTTTTGTCGACCAGTGTAATAAATATATTTTAAATCAGACCTTGGAAACAGCATTATTTTGATATTGCAAAACTTAGTTACGTATAATGTTCTATAAATTGTGGCACAACCGCTCATGCAGCCCGCCAAAAGAATTGGAGGCTCCGAATCTTTTGCCTCCAGACGCATGTCCTTTCAAGGTCACACAAGCAGGAAGTGACGTCACGGTGACGTCACGTTGGCAAGACGGACGTAGCAAATACGGGAAGTGTGAATCCCGCATAAGTGTTAGCTGAAGCTTCTACCCCGGGAGACGAACTAGGGAGGTTGCCACACTTTCCAGGTCAAATGGATCTTGGCATTGTTCCTTGATGTATTCCTTGATGACTTTAACATCATTCTGGTCCTTGGTCACTCGAGCATGTCCAAGTTCTTCATGTGTATTCTTGGACTCGGTAGGTGTACACATTTCTTTGAAACGTTCTGCGTATTTCCCCGGTTATGTGGCGAGTCAGCAGCCAGCGAACTTTAAAGGGTCCTTTCCTCAGTGTGTAACCGATGAACCAACCCTTTGGCTTTTAGCCTCGCGATTGATACTCTGTTCGAGAGCCTGATCCGTAGGAACGCAGTTGAAAGTCCTTTTTTGAGCGTTTCCAACGAAACCACCTTTCGACATGTGCTGAAACATTCGTGGAGCTGACACCTCCAAGTGACGCATTTCCGCAACTAGACTGGGGGGTAAACGTGCATAGTTGCTGCGGCCTGCCAGGAAGAAATACGGTATGACTTCAAGGACGGCGGTAAGGTGCATTTCAAAATCAGCCTCACGGTCTGCCCGAAGTAACTTCAAGAGGGTGTCACCAGCATCCAGAAAGCTAATCCAGTAACGGAATGTTGCTGATTGTTCTCTTCCTGTGTCTTTGAACTTCTTCATTGTACTGAGAAGAGAGGATGACAAGCGCATTTCAATCTCCTGGCACACAGCAGTGCAGGCTTCCGGGGATTGCATTTTGAAGGTATTCTCTAGATCTGCAATTAAGTGCATGGTCTCATCATCCAACCAGGGCAACTTGTTTTTCATTGCAAAGGTTTCGGCAGCTGATAGAAACAAGTGAAACAGTGCTTAGTGTACCAGTCTGATTCCTCTTAGACCTCTGGCATACTGCTTCCCTTGCAACATCAAACTCACGGACGCATGAGCATACACTTCAGGTACTGTCAGCATGTTTGGAGACCCCATCACTAAACAGCTTCCATACTGGCTATGAAACCTTTATTGAGAATGCATCCCACCAAGCCTATCGTCACTCGACCAGCCAAGGGATTGGCTCAGTCCAGAGATCTGTTAGCCTTGCTATATATTGCCAGTTAGCGTGCCCAGAACATTTCTTTCCCACTCCCATTTGCAATTTCACCAAATTTCCCCAGCAAAGCTTTGTAGATCTTTAGAAGTCAAGGTGGCGCTTAATGATGGGATATCCCATATTCGAGTCAGTGGAATTTCTCTCTGGGCTAACTAGAGAATTTTAATCCACCCCAAGCCGGAATACGTGGGGTTTCAGGGGACTTGAAACGGGCCTTTTCCCAATAAAGTCTTTTAGTACCCATCACTAGCGGGACTTATCGTTCTTTGACTTCCCATTTCACCATGGTTCTGGTTTGGTATGGGGTTTTGTTGTGCGTTTGATTTCCTCCTCATCACGCTCTGTGCATCTAGGTTTTTTAGTTTGTCTTGGATGCAGGTGTTTCTTCTGGCCTGGGACCTTTGATACAACACCACAGCCTAGACCTGTTCAGAAAAAAATTTATTCCTATTTGTATACCCTCCTGCACGGTTTCCAATGCTTTTTGACGGGAAAAAGTCAAAAATTACAACCATTATAAGCCAAAATGTCAGGAACCCTTGCCTCTTTGACCCATGAAGTTCTATTCTATAAAAGTTTTCTGAAACGCCAGTTTCGGAGCATTTTGGATGTTTGTTTTCGCCTATTTTTTCACCATAAATGGGCATAAGCAGGTTAAAGCAAGTAATTAGATGCTGACTGAAACATCAAATGCATAAAAACTTTTATGGAAATATTACATGTGATATTTACGACAAATTTTAAAAAAATTAAACTAAATATAATTTTTTTCACTCTGTCACAAATTCCAATGTTTTTAGCATGACATCTATGGTCTGTTATGTTTGTTTGCAGATCTGTTGAAACCTGCTAACAAATCCAGAGATACTTCACAAGATAACTTCACTATGGCAGTAAGCAAGGAGCTCCGAGGACGCAAAGTTGACATCTCAGAACCTCCACCTGCAGTCCAGAGACAGCGTCACGCCGACCTGCTACTAGATCTGCTACAGAAACCTTCCTGATCGGCTACCCATCATCCAGCATCAGTGGCTCCCAGTTACCCACCAACAGACAGGCCTTCCAGTACTTCCTCCATCTCCAGAGTTTGCCAGAAAATACAGGAATGCCTAGCATCAAGACCTCGCCATGAAACAGTGGAGGCTATCATCCCATTCTGTCAGATGGCTAGGATCAAGACCATGACCAAGTACAATGCAGCGCAGCATTTCATGACACTTCACAAAAGCACAGGATCTAGCAAGGAATAAAGGTAAACGGGTGACCCTGGAGGGAAAAAGAGTGCCTTTGTCCGGGAATTAGATAGCCTGTTCGCATAGGAGCTTCAGATGCCATCCAGGAAATAGAGAGAAAACCGACTGCTATCAAGGAGAAGAAGGACAAGGACATCAGGTTCTACCAGGATCAGAAGACAGAGAAGAAAGGCCCACATGTCTGGTCATGACAAGATATTTGAGTCACGGCCCAGCAGCAAGCAGAGAGGCTGCAAGACTGCAGCAGAGAGAGGAACAAGATATGAATTTGTCGCAAATTTCTACAATTTTCAGCTCCCACACAGCGAAGGACTGCTGCTGATGTGGTCTACCTGGGCTGCCCCAACCGACAGTGAAGGGAATGCAGAGGACATGGATTCCCACAACCTCGTTCGGGATGTTCACATCACCAAGACACTGTGACTCTCACATTTCCCAGGAGGTCATGGAGTGTGTTGACATCTGCAGTACCCGCTGATCGTCTGGATTGTCTGACAATCAAGTGACGGGCCTTAGTCTCTGCTACTTGAAGACTGGTGGAGCTGACCTGGAAAAGTTTGTCTCTCAACCTCAACAACGAGACGGAACAGGATGCGGGAAAAGGGTTTACCACATCAGCCGGGAGTACATGGCAGCTTTTAGCGAGGACCCTCCCAAGTTGCTGCTCTCCACTGGGATGGCAAGATGCTGAGAGATGTCCGGGGAAGTGATCCTGGGACCACTTCAGAGACTCTGGCTGTGCTTGTCTCAGGACCACCTGCATATCCTGAAGGCAAGCTACTGGAGTACCCAGTGATAGACAGCTCAACAGGAACGGCTCAGGCAGAGGCATCCATGGATTTGCTGGAGGCATGGGGCTTACTGGAGGGGATCACTCCCCTTGTTTTTGACACAACGGCCAGCAACAGTGGAGTACATCGGGGAGCTGCAAGCTTCTGGACAACAGCTTGACAGGAAGGTGTTCTACCTGGCCTGCAGACACCACATTCTAGAAGTGTGGTTTGGTGCTGTAGGGGAGAATCTGTTTGGCAAGGTCAGAGCCCAGAGAATCCTTTGGGTTCAAGCACTTCAAGGACGTTTGGACAGATCTTAACCACAGACAACCCTACAACCCTGTCCATCAGACAAAAATGGTTGAATAAAAAGAAGAAAGAGTGCAAGGAAATACTACAGGAAATCCTGAGGTCGGAGAAAGCCTCCTAGAGCTGACTACCGTGAGATGGCTGAGCTTACACTGATGTCTTGGAGACACGCCTCCCCGCGGAATCCACTGGAGTCGTCCTGGAGCCATTCATCAGGCCAGGTGGATGGCCAGAAACCTGTATTCTATGAAGATGGTTCATGCTTGCTGAGCAGCTGGAGTACGATGAAGAAACTGTTGTGAACTGGAACGCCTCAACCTCTTCCTAGGACTGTTCTATACACCCATGTGGATGTCATCTACACTTGCTGCAGATGCTCCTGCAAATGATCTGCAGTTCATGAAGGACATGATGAAGTTCAAGAGAACAGATTCCAGAGATTGCTCCAGGGCAGTGCTACAAAAAAAATTGAAAACCACAAGTGTACCTGACACAGGAGGTTGTGCCGTTCGCTCTCTTCGGTAGCAGACTCAGTGACAAAAAGAAGCAGGACATTGCTGCCCAAGGTGCACGCCACTGAGAAGCCAGATAGCTTCAGACAAAGGGAAACCTATTTCCCTCAGGTTTACAGCCAAGACGACTCTGGCTGATCTAGTTGGTCCAGAGAGTCATCTTCTGCTTGACACCCTTGCATTGAGTATGACTGGCTTCTGCAACCTGTGGCACATGGCCAAGGAGTGATGACTACAGCAGGCCGGATATGTCAGCAATGTAAAAGTAGTGAATGACATTGCTGAGCGGGGAGTCATGATGATGACTGATTTCGCAAACATCTTACACAGATTCTCAGCAAAAACAGTACCTTCTTCAAAATGTGGAATACAACCGTGAGCGATTTGATAGCTTCAAGAAGCAAACTCTGAAAAAATGACTGTGAAGTGTCCTTCTGACATAGACAATAGAGTTTTCTGCCACTTGAAATAGTTTTTTAGAGTCTTTGTCACACATTTTTTGATGTCAAGATTGTAATATTTATAAATTTATATGAAATTTTTAGAAAAAATTTTTTTGCTTTTTTTTTCGGATATGATGTGTCTTTTTTTCTTGAATGTTACTTGGATTGGTTTTTTCAGAAGTAATATTAAAAATGCTTCAATTGATACCCAATTTGTTGTTCTATCCCCAATTGTAACAAAAGTCTCAGGTGAAAAAAAGTCTGGCGGAAGGCAAAATTAGGCGCTTTTCTACTGTCGCGGGGTCAATATCTTGAGGTCCAATGAGGCAAAGGTTCCTGACATTTTAGTTTAAAATTTTTGTAATTTTCGGCTTTTCCAGGGCAAAAAGCATGGGAAAACCCTTTCAGGGGGGTATAAAAAAAGGAAAAATTGTTTTCTGAACCGGTCTAACCACAGCCCACAGCCATTGAATGTGTAGTGTTCTTTCCGTCTATTGTCTGTTCATTTTGATCGAAATTGTCCAATTGCGGCATCAACAGTGGTCTTAATACCATTCTCAAGGATCATAGACAGAAATGTCACGTGATATATGAACGTCAGACTTGGTTGACAGTTGGTCCAAAGCAATGGCAGTGAGGGAAACTACGCACTTCATCATAAGGTATGCTGTGTCCAAGAGAGGACAGGTTATCTATCAGGGCTCGACTACCATGGTCGTGGTGCAGCTTGACACTTTAAACCAAATGTTATTGGGGGATGGGTTTTACAAACTAGGGGAAAAACATGTTGTGACATATTGCAAGAACTCTCATTTCAAATGTTTCCCCATGTGAGTCTCAGATTCATAGCTTGTAGCGCTGTGTCAAAGTCTTTTTTTTTTGAAAAATACACCCTGCAACGAAAACATACATAGGATTCGGAACAAAGTCCTTGCAACTGTTTTGTCTCCAAAATTCCCACTAGAATCATAACGATCAGATTGAAATGTAATGTCAAACCGATACATTTCCTGATGATACCAACTGCCCTTAATGCAAGACAACAGCGTCTCTTCTGAATTGACATCATCAGGATTCGAGTTCACATTCACCAATTTCATTTACATGCACTTGTAGCCTCACAACGTGTTTCAAGGCCTCGGCAACTGTGATATCCCCTGAGCATGGCAAGATCAGACTTCCCAGGCTGGATGATGAATGAATCCTGTCTCCGATGCTTCTGTAATTTTTGAAGGTAATTCTCATGTAGTAGCAGCAGACTCGTGGTTTTAGAGTTGACCTCTGCCTGATATACGCGACTATCGTTCTATTGCAGGTCAGTAGCAAGGTTGTGATAGAGATGGTGTTTTGGACAGGACTAGGTCTCTTCAATCTCCTTATTCCAAACTTTTGAGGCACACGCATTGTCAGATTTATCAACTTAGCCGTGCTTAGGCTACTAGGGGCAGCTTTAATATTAGTCAAGGGCGAGATGTAATAGGCGTAATAGGCTACGAGGCGATGATATGCGGGGATTTTTGCATGCCATTGCAACAAGTCATGTTTTGCAGGCTATTCGCGATTTGTATCTCATAGTCGTTTCTTCTGATGGCTGCATTCAAGCACTCTTTGCCTGTGTGTGGACTCCGTCGTCCTATTTGTAGAGCTTCGACAGTTTCTCCTTGCGCAGCTATGTGTTTCCCACATATGAAAACAGCCTGATCGAATGTCAAATTTGGCGACGTGTCATATCGCCGGAGTTACGAGACAGTCCAACGTAGGGCCACTTACCTTGTTGCGCCATCGTCAGCGTCAGCACTTGTAGCCAGTGTATTCTTTGGGGCTATCTCTGGATTATTCCTCTTTGTTCGTATATATTTGCTCTGGCACTTTTGGGTGGAATTGATAACAGTATCTCCTTTTAGGCTGTCGTTTTGCACTGGAAATCAGCCGATGGCGATAGACACCATCTTTACGAAGTTGCGGCAGCTTTCATATGGATTTCATCCTCGGACTCCTAGGGATTCTGACAGACTGGGTTATCAGCTTGGTTGTTGGATTAATGAATATCTCGCAAAAGTACGGCAGCGATTCGCAAAGACTCGTTTTCTCCTATTGCATGCGGTTCTTCTGGTGGGGTTGCCTACTTTCTTTCACCGGCAAGGAAAAAACATAACACAATTAGAAGTGTATTAGATTAACGATTGAGATGTAACGTTTTGCGTGGCAAGGTTTTCTTGTATATACTGAGTACAAAGTACAAGAGTCAAAATTGGGCCAAAATGGTAAACCCCTAATTTTGGGGGGGGGTATATAGGTCCAAAACACGGCATTGAAGTGGGTTTCAACCTCATATATTGTGAGAGTGTAGTCTTGGTCAAAAGGGAATTCTGTGATGTTAGCGCAGTTTCTCAATCTTTGTAAGTGCCAAATATACATTTTTAAGATTATACGTAAAATGCTGCAATTTTTCTATGGGTTGAAATGGGTCCATGCGTTAAATGCGCATGTTTGAATATAATGCTGACTGTATAGCGCATCGTTTTCACAAAGTAGACATTCCTACGATCCATACGATACTATTTGCTGTTATGTGTGGAGGGTCAGAGCTAATTTTTGGCTTTGTCCGTCCTGTTTCGCGATAAGATTCTTGTATGTAATGGCGGCATAGTGAGCGATCGCGATCAGCTAGCTGTTGTGTCGCTATAAGGTAGAAGGGGAAAGAGTGGAGAGCGTTGGGCGGCGTGTTTGGCTCCATCAGTCGCTTCGCTCTATTCATAGATTTAGTCTAGTCTCTTAGTCTTATTGACACGCGGATTAGGTATGATGCGGTGGCCAAACAGAATGGATAAGTAATAAATGGTATAAGTGGGCTGCATGAGAGCTCAGTTTTAGGAAATATAGAAAATAAGAGTGGAGGATTAACGCGGAAGAGATAAAGGTATGCAACGTCTGTGTCTATCTCTGCAGTATGTTGATGTGGTGCAGTAGTAAAAATAGGCTTAGTATCACGCAATGTTTGTTAACCTGTGTTGCTGTGCTATTTGCATCATAGGGTGAAATTTAATGCCGATTAGCAACTAAGCATTGCATAATTCAAACATTCAATAACACGCATCTTTCAATTTGCAGTTTTGGTATGGCCAGTAACTAAAGCGCCACTTAGAAAAAACTACAACTATCCAATACTGATTTGGTAGGTGACATCATTATGGTTTCCTTGCTTGTATTGACTATCTTAGTTCTGAACCATAAGCGTACGATTTCCAATGGTTGTAGGCTAACTTAAAAGACTTCTAATTCAGGGACACGACCAGGAATTTTTCGCACACGGGGGTGAGGTAAAGAATTTGTTCTCGTCAGTTAGTCTAGTAAACCCCGGCAGATTGCCGCCGCTAGGCCTCTAGATGGTAAAATCTTTTCGCATTAGCTGATTCCTTTTCAGGCCTAATTTCTTTTTTCAGTTACTGAAATAAGTTTTGGTTAGTGTTACAATGCTTGTCAAGACATTACGTGAATCTATGAATGTCTACTCAAATTTTAGGTAGGTGTCGCAACGGGCAGTGAGGCGTTCACTCGCTATAACCTATGATATAATTTTTTTTGGATTACATGAAAGATCTGTCCACCCTCAGTGCTTGCCAAAGCTTTATGCCACTTATTGACATATGACGACAATATCTCTATATTGACCAATAGCTGTGCGAGGGCCTGACTAGCGCGCTCCCCTACTGACGGCCTCCTACTAAGTTTCCTAAACTACTAGACGCTGGACATTGGTTACGTAACTTAATCCTAACTGTTTATTAGAAACCAGACTCTCCGCCGACGATGAAATCAGTCCAGCTCGCAAGTGCAGGCACATGGTAACCGATTGTGGGTGGTGTGGTGGATCTTCATGTGCTCTCATTTTTTTTAACGACTATTTAGTAATATTCTGATTTTCTTACAAGGATGTAAATTTCGGAGGGGGGGGCATTGCCCCGTGGTCAAATGGAGAAGAGGGGGGGCTATGATGCCGCCTACTCTGGGTGGCGGGCCCGGGTACCTAATATTATGGCTAATATTTTGTATTATTTGTGATATGTTGAGTTCTTGTGGGGATACATGGCCTTCAATTAGGCCATTATTTCTTTGTAGGTTTCCTTCTATTCTGAGATTAAGGCTTCTGTGCAATTGGGCGTGATTTTATTCGTGGCAACAAAGATATTTGCAGCAGTTACTATATAATTATTTCATTGTAATTCAGGGGCACTTCTGCATATTTTGTGAAGGGGCACCCTCTGGGCACTAGTCAGGATGAGGATGAGCCTTCTACCATTGCTTTTTCTTACAATTATTATAGTGCCTTCTCCGAAAGTAATTTGGCATGATCATATTTTATTGGGATGTATAGAACTAGGCAATTTTCTGCAGTTTTTGTTTGCTTTTTATGCTTGTATACTAACTTAAATTAATTTTTTTTTCATTATTTTGGTACATTTATGTTGTACTATCCGGAAATCAAAAAAAAAAAAAACCAACACAAAAATAAAAAAAAAAAAAAAAATCAAAAATAAAAAGAAAAAAAAAAGTAATGATTTATAAAAAAAGCAAAGCCCGCCTCTCCGGGGCGGACTTTTGCTAGCTCCTGTGAGGGCTATTGTGGGGGGTGGGTGGGGCGCCGCGACATAAAATGGCACCAGCCACAACACACGAATCTGGCCTTCGGGCGCACTCATAAGCACAGACCGTCTGGCATATATATACCCAATCTAGCTTTCCTAGAATCCTAGAGTATTATAGTAAATGTATGTATTAAACGCCATATTCCCTTCACATCACTCAGCAAACCACATTCAAATGTTACACAACAAATATAACCGACATTCACTCGCCACCACTATCCAAGTCACTAGAACCTATTAGCCAGCATCACAATGAAGTTAATCCCCTACCTCATTCACTCACCCATTACCCGATCACCATGCCCTACCCGTATCACGGTCAGCCCATATATACCGCATATTCCCCGTGGCGACGTAACTATTCACTACAAACGGACGATCTATCCCATCTCTTACCATTCGGCGAAGCTGGATGACCACTCCGACAAAAAAAGAGCCCCTCATCATCGCGCCCACCCATCACTTCTACTCCATCACGGCCTCACACCCTATTGGGCCCATCCCCCAAGGCCATTCATTCACCGCCTATATACGCCATTCCGCGCTACGGGCATAAAGGTGTTTACCTCAATGGGCGGGCGCAGACATAGACTACGTGCACGGTTTGTTTCACTATTTCGGTGCATTGTGTGGGATAAAGGCGTACTCTGTGCCGCGGGTGGACGTCATCGCAAGGGAACACTATCACGGCGATGGAATTATTTGGTGCGAGTTTTTTTTGGCGAAAATTGATTATTCGCAGGTGTCTTTTTAAATAGTATTACTGTGGCATCTGTTCTCCTGACACTGTCTATGAGAGAGATACTCTGAGTCCTAGTGGGCTGATGTGGCAGGTAGCGTCTATCTTAAACCACAAGAAACAGAGTCTATTACAGGGGAGTCCCTCGTCAAAATAGTTAAGCAACTGTTAGGTACGGTAGTTTGTCCCTACCTCTTGCGTACTGTCTAATGCAGACTCGTCTGTGATCTGTGTGAGTGTGGTTTTAGAGGTCCTTTGGCAGAGGCATCAAACTCATCCACTCTCAGGTCTTCTCTATGTTGGTCGGCGAGCACGGAAATATAGGCACCTGGAATATCAGAATTTCGGGCCCAAAACAATCTCTTATTTTTTTTGCATCGTCGTAATCTTCTCTTTAGGCCTCTTCCATTTGGCCCAAGCCATGAACCCCCGTTCTTTCAGTTCGGGTTTTGGGTTCTGGTTCAGGGTTGGGTTCGCGTGTCACAAATGGAACGCAAAAAACCCCCTTTTTTTTTTTAAAACATACTCAGCTGGCGAGGCAAAAGGGGAAGAGAGAAAAAGAGGGGGGGAAAAGGAGGGAGAGAGGGGGGGAAGGGGAGGAGGGGGATAAGAGAGAGAAGAGAGAGAGAGAGAGATAACAAGAGAGAATAACAAGAGAGATAACGAGAGAGAGAGAGAGAATACCCAAGAAGAATAACAAGAGAGAGGATAACAGAGATAAACGAGAGAGAGTAACGGGGAGAGAGATAACGAAGAGAGAGATAACGAAGGATAACAAGGAGAGAGGGCCGGAAAATAGGAGATAAAGAGATAACGAAGAAAGGGGATAAAAGAGAGAGAGATAACGAGAGATAACGAGAGAGAGAGAAACGAGAGATATAACTAGCTAGCGCTATGTAAGGGGTCATATCAGTTTAAGATCGGGGGGAACGCATGGCTCCACCAGCCCTGTATGCCTCTTTTATCCGTCTGACATCCCTTTTCCCACCGTGCATGGCGGAAAAAACCCTTCACGATAAGGAAATAGGGCCCAGGCGACATTGTTTGTTATGAAAATGAAAAACTCTACCCAAACTCCACCTTCAATGTATAAGAAAGTTCACGGGGGTTTTGCTGAGGGCCTCGCGCTTTGCCTCGGACCCCCGGTTTTTTGTGCGCAAAGGACCCTAACTCTTGGGTTCCTGAAAAAATGGGTTTTTGGAAATGTCGCAAATGGGGGAAAGGTCTTTTTTTAGGCTTACATATTCATGGATATGGATTAAAAAAACCTTATTTAAATTTAGTTCCTTTTTGTTTTTTTCCCCATAATAAAAGAGTGGTTTCCTCCCCTGAAATTTTGGTTTACCCTCCCCTTTTCACTTTTTCCCC
>JACEEZ010010653.1:40000-52500 GCA_016584305.1 Chionoecetes opilio | reverse complement strand
TTATCACTACTACTACTACTACTACTACTACTACTACTACTACTACTACTACTATACTACTTCCACCACTACTACTACTACTATACTACTACTACTACTACTACTACTACTACTACTACTACTACTACTACTACTACTACTACTACTACTACTACTACTACTACTTCCACCACTACTACTTCGACTACAATATGCACTTTACTCTCCTACTTCATTTACACCCACAGTACTATTACTTCTACTACTACTACTAATACTTCTAACTACTACTCTATACTACTACTACTACTACTATACTATACTACTACTACTACTACTACTACTACTACTACTACTACTACTACTATACTACTATACCAGAGTAATTAATTTTATGTCATTTTCATAATCAATTGTATCGCTCCAAGAGATATTCTAATAATCTTCTACAAGCTGAGAGAGAGAGAGAGAGAGAGAGAGAGAGAGAGAGAGAGAGAGAGAGAGAGAGAGAGAGAGAGAAATGAAAGAGAAAGAAGAGAGAAGAGATGGAGAGAGAGGAGAGAGAAAGAGAGAATGTTTAGAGAGAGAGAGAGAGAGAGAGAGAGAGAGTCAACAATAAACATATGGTACAAACTATGTTACTGACAGCAAGGGATGGAGGGAGAGAGGAGGAGGGACAAAAGAGGAGAGGAAACTGTTTGTCAGGGCAAGGAAATGGAGGGTAGAAGGAAAGGAAAAATGGAGATAAAATGGTAGTTCCTTAAGTAATAAAGTAATGCAAGATGAGAGAAAAAGAGAGTAATGAAGGAAGGTAATGGGAAAGAAGATAAGAAGAGGAAGACGATGGTAGATAGAAGAGAGAAAGGAGGGATGGAGGTAGAGGTAGAAAGTGGATAGATGGAGGTAGAGGTAGATAGATAGAGAAAGGAGAGATGGAGGTAGAGGTAGAAAGTGAATAGATGGAGGTAGAGGAAGAAGACGGTAGAGCTGGAGGGAGGGACGGTAGGGAAGGAGGTAAAGATGGAGGGACGGTAAGGAAGGAGGTAAGAAGAAGGGAAAACAAGACAATGAACTATAGAGACAAAGCAGCTCCAGCAAGGGTCCCGCGGGCGTGTATCGGACCCGAGTGTGTTGACGTAGACTGGGAAAAAAGAATAAAACAACGAAAGTGTGCCTCTGTACTGCTGAGAGAGAGAGAGAGAGAGAGAGAGAGAGAGAGAGAGAGGAGAGAGAGAGGGGAGAGGGGAGACGTAGGGAACTAGAGAGGGGAGGGGCGGAGATGAGAGAGAGAGAGAGAGAGAGAGAGAGGAGAGAGACGAGAGAGAGAGAGGAGAGAGAGAGAGAGAGAGAGAGAGAGAGAGAGAGAGAGAGAGAGAGAGAGAGAGAAGGACAAGAGGAAATACCTGGCCTTCTTGGATAAAAGCATAGTAGTGTACGGTACATATAAAACCTGTGCGTGATCAGAATCCCTGGTGGCTGGCCCTGAGTACCCCGCTACAACCTGCATCAAGCGCCCACATGCCCCCTGTTTACATTGGCTCGCTGCTTATCCCTTAGGCCCGTGTGTGTGTGGGGGGGGGTAGGTGGGGGATTGGGGGAGGAGGAGGTAAGGTAAGAGAAAGCGGTGCGGTTGATTTCCTCTTGCAACTCCTCCCCCTCCCCCTCCTCTTTCATCTCACGTTTCTATTCACTTCTCTCTCTCTCTCTCTCTCTCTCTCTCTCTCTCTCTCTCTCTCTCTCTCTCTCTCTCTCTCTCTCCTCTCTCTCTCTCTCTCCTCTCTCTCTCTCTTCTCTCTCTCTCTCTCTCTCTCTCTCCACCACAACTACCGTCATCCCCACCACCTTCTCCTCTTCCTCCTCCTTCTCCTCCTCCTCTTCCTCCTGCTTCGATGTTCAAGATAGGGAGTAAAAGCCCCCCTATCAATTATAATTCGCCCAATTAGTCTAACTTCAGTGGTAGTTAAAAGTATTCGAAAAAAATATTGCTGGATACAATAGTATCCTATCTGGATAAAAATACAAATAGCTTAATATTGAATTCACAGCATGGTTTTCGTGATAACAGATCTTGCCTAACTAGCATACTCGATTTTTTTTATGCTATGTATTCAAACTGGGACGGTAAAATACCCTCGGATATAATATACCCTGATTTTCAGAAAGCCTTTGATACAGTTAGTTCCCCATAAGCGGCTATTGACCGAATTAAGGGCGTATGGGTTAGGAGAGCAACTGTGTTCATGGATTGGCGATTGGCTTTCAAACCGTAGACAAAATGTAGTAATTGATGGCGAGGCATCTGATTGGTTGGATGCTACTAGTGGGCTGCCTCAGGGCTCGGTCTTGGGTCCAACTCTTTTCCTAATATATATCAGCGATCTAGACTGCGGGCTTGTATCTAAAATATTGAAATTTCCTGATATCACCAAATTAGGTGGTAAAGCATTTACTAAAGAAGACTGTGAACTCATACAACGTACATGAAGTATATTAGTAGTATTTTTAGCTAAATAGATGCCCTAGGTATAGATTGACAGGTCTCCTAACGTCCTTCCTCTTATGTGATCCTATGTAATCCCTCTTCTTCCCTTACCGCCTTCTCCAAGTCCTCCTCTTCCGAAGACATCAATTTCCCTAAGCTATCTTCTTCCGGCTTTCACACCTGAGTTTGTCTAAAATAAGAGGTTCTCTCTCTCTCTCTCTCTCTCTCTCTCTCTCGCTCTCTCTCTCTCTCTCTCTCCTCTCTCTCTCTCTCTCTCTCTCTCTCTCTCTCTCTCTCTCTCTCTCTCTCTCTCTCTCTCTCTCTCTCTCTCTCTCATCTCTCTCTCCTCTCTCTCTCTCTCTCTCATCTCTATCTTCTTTCTCATTCCTGCACCTTTTACCGTTATGTTCTCCTTCTCCATCCTTCCACAATATCCTCCTCCTCCTCCTCCCTCCTCCTCCTCCTCCTCCTACTCCTCCTCCTCCTCCTCCTCCTCCTCCTCCTCCTCTCCTCCTCCTCCTCTTCCCTCTTCACCTACTCTGGCTCCTCTTTTAAGTGCTTTCGTCAGCCACATTTTCTCGATCAATTGGAGGTGGAGGAGGCGCAAGAGGAGAAGAGGAAGAGGAGGAGAAGAGAAGGAGGTTTCGAGTAGAACGCATCGTCGGTCTAGTAACCCCGGGGAATCGCGTTCACATACCTACGGCCTACGCGTACAGTTGTATTGTGTTTTTTTGACGTGTATGATAACTGCTATCCTAATCTAACCTAACCTAACCTAATAATACCACCTAATAATACCACCAACTCCCTACCTGTTATTCCTGTTTTACTTGTGAGTGATGGGTTTTTTTTATCCACTCACTCTATTTGACTTCACTTGGTACTTTTCCCATTAAGACTTATTATTCCTATCTAGAAGAACAGTTTACTAGAACCAACTATCTTCTTACTCTTTACTCTTTTAGTTTTAGTTTTTTTTACTATTCTTGCCGCCCGTTAAGTTGGCGAAAATGAGACCCCTTCACTCCCCCCTTCCAAACGCACGGGATTGGCTGAGGTGTTGGGTGTTGGGTGAGAATACCTTACTCCAAGTTCCGTCCTAAAGCCCCAACACCCAACACCTCAGCCAATCCCGTGCGTTCGGAAGGGGGGAGTGAGGGGGCCCTATTTTCGCCAACTTAACGTGCGGCGAGTTTTTTTGTTTTATAGTATGATAACTGCTATCTACTCCATAATACTGTCAACTCTCAACCAGTTACTCCTGTTTTACCTGAGTGTTTTTCCCCACTCATCTTCCCTTGTGTCAGTCAACCTGGTATTTCCCCCATTTATTTAGGCCTCTAGATTTGCTTTATATTTATAGGTGCCCTTTATTTTTCCTTATTTCCTTATTTTCATATCGTTTTTTCTTTGTATTTGAGTTATTTTCTGCTTGATTTGATTTTTATTTGCCTTCCTCTTTGTCTCTATTAGCCATTTGCATTTTTTTTATTTGCACTCCTATTATTTGATCACACTTGGTATTTGAGTTATTTTTTATTTGATTTTATTTATTTCTTGTCTTCCTATTTCAGTTATTTGCTCCTTGGCCTGACTTATTATTGTCTTTCTCAATAACTTCTTTGTCTTCTACCATTTACTTTTTTCTTTCTTTTTCGCGTCCACATTCCTCCTTTCTTTCTTTCGTGAATTCTTCCTTCCTTCTTTCCTTTTTTCTTTCTTTTTATTTTTCCCCTTCTTTCTTTCATGCATACTTCTTTCTTTCTTTCTCAATAACTTCTTTGTCTTCTACCATTTTTTTTCTTCTTCGCGTCCACATTCCTTATTTTCTTTCTTTCGTGAATTCTTCCTTCCTTCTTTCCTTTTTTCTTTCTCATATATGTTGCACCCCTTCCTTTCAAGCTCTCCTTCCTCGGTCTTTCTCAACTATTTACTTTTTTTCCTCCTCGCGTCCACATTCTTTCCTTTCTTTCTTTCGTGAAATCTAACTTCCTTCTTTCCATTTTTTTTTCTCTTATATTTTTTACCCCTTCTTTCTTTCGTGCTCTCCTTCCTCAGTCTTCCCAATTTATCGACCAACCATTAAATTAGATTGGTTAGGGCCTTGGGTACTAATCTTGTGTTCCCTAAACTCGAAACCCTTGTTAGTTTTCATACAAACTCACCTTCCCCCTTCGTATACCTTATAGGCTTATCTCTCTCTCTTTCTCTCTCTATCTTTATCTCTCTCTCTCTCAATGCGATGGAGTGTATCATAAGACAAGAACATTAGAACTCTCTCTCCCTCTCTCTCTCTCTCTCTCTCTCTCTCTCTCTCTCTCTCTCTCTCTCTCTCTCTCTCTCTCTCTCTCTCTCTCTCTCTCTCTCTCTCTCTCTCTCTCTCTCTCTCTCTCTCTCTCTCTCTCACCTTCCTCTCTCTCAATACCTCGTCAGCAATCGTGTCTTGGCTCACAACAGAACGAGGGAGAAATAGGTCAGGGTCGATACGAGGTGTGTGGCCAATTACTTTGTATATTTACATGCGCGTTGGTTTTATATGGTTGGTCTTATATGCTTGTTTTCTGATACACTCCAGAGAGAGAGAGAGAGAGAGAGAGAGAGAGAGTTTTTGATATTGCCTTCTGATACACATAAAAGCACTGAATGAGAAGAGAGAGAGAGGAGAGAGAGAGAGGAGAGAGAGAAAAGAGAAGAGAGAGAGAGAGAGAGAGAGGAGGGAGAAAAGAGAGAGAGAAGAGAAGAGAGAGAGAGAGAGAGATCATTGGGGGCATACGCCGGGGGGCGCGTCGCCTCGCCCACCCTACGACGCCACTCCCGGGGGTCACCACGCGCGAGTCCCCATGCAGGTTCCTTTCCCATACCAAGCAGCTCTCGACAAGAAACATCAACTTGCCACAGTCACGAGCCTTGTGGGCGCCCCCTTGGCCTCCTCCACGCCGGATTGTCTCTTACAGATACAACCCGATGGGATGGATCGGTTTCAGGGTAGCGTGCCACATGCCCATATAGCCGAAGTTGGCGCTGACGGACTATGCAGGTAATAGGCCTCGATTCAGTCTCACGGTGCAATTGCTGACTTGACACGTAATCATCCCAGCGATACCCCATGATTCTGCGAAGACAGTTATTACCAAAGGCATTGATTCATCTCTTCAAGTCACTATTTAGTGTCCATGTCTCACAACCATAGAGTAAGACAGGGATCACAAGCGACTTGAAGATCCGGATCTTTGTCCTCCTGCACAGGTACCGACAACGCCAAATACTCCCGCTGAGCGAGTCCATAACATCGTGGACTATGCCAATCCGCCGTAAGACTTCTTGACGTGACCCGCCGTCAAGACCCGTCTCTCTCTTTCGAGAGAGAGAGAGAGTTTTAATGTTTTTGCCTTCTGATACACTTCATCGGACTGAGAGAGAGAGAGAGAGAGAGAGAGAGAGAGAGAGAGAGAGAGAGAGAGAGAGAGAGAGAGAGAGAGAGAGAGAGAGAGAGAGAGAGAGAGAGAGAGAGAGAGAGAGAGAGAGAGAGAGAGAGAGAGACGGCTTAGTTAGTATTATTCATTATTCGTATTTATTTTTTCCCACAAATTTTTCCAAACCATTATATTGTACACTAAGTACCTCATAAGGGCAGATTAATGTTTTCAAAAGCTAAAGTTAAAGCAGTAATTAGGTTTAATTCCTCTGCAGGTGAAAGTTTTTAACATGAAATTCCTGGACATCGTTACGGCGCCATCTGAAGTTTTTTTTTTATTATTTTATTTATATTAGGCTACAATTTTGTTTAAGACCAGAAGGCACATTTCGACGTATTTTTTCGTTGGTGGAGAGCATCAGAACGTGTCCTCTGAATGTTCTTGCAAAGTCTAATTTATCTCAAATCCCCAAATCCTGAATCAACTCACTTTTATCTATCCTTTCCATTACTACTCTTTCCTCCTCCTCTCCTTTCCCATTACAGCTTTCCTCCTCTCTTATTATATTGCCCCTAACAAATCCCAAAAACGTGAATCAACTCGTTTTGTCATGCTTTGCTTTATCCTTTCCATTACTGACCATTCCTCATCCTCTTCTCTCCCATTACAACATTCCTCCTCTATTCTCATTACCCTTAACTTACCTCAGATAGACATCATTCAATCAATCAGTGTGTAATGCATTCTAACCGATAACTAATTATAAATATTTGGATATCGCACAAATGCATTTTTTTTTCATCACAAAGGACAAGCCAAGGCCAACAAAAAAGAAATAACAAAAATCCCGCTTAGTTGCCAGTCTCTAGAAAAGATAATCTAAATCTACAAATAAAACATTGAGAACCTAAGCAAATATAATACAATGAGTAGATAAATACATATTATAAAATGTACAAAATAAGTAAGTAACGTGTGTGTTATGGAACAAATCGGTGGTTGAAAATGTCCACGCACTACGCTGAAGTAAAAAATATAAGAAAATAAATAAAAACCAGGATGAAATAAAACTGATTCTCAAAACTATATGATATAAGGATGGTGACAGTAAAGACATATATGATACTTAGGCGACGCTTGTGTGTTAGTCTGAAAACACCCCTTGAATTAAGTCTTATTACTTTAAAAATAAAAAATAAGCAGGACAGTTCGTGTTCGAGAGGGAGAACCTGAGACTGGGAGAGGATGAGTAGTAATTAACGCGAGAAGAGAGAGAGAGAGAGAGAGGAGAGAGAAGAGAGGAAAGAGAAAAGAGGAGAGGAGAGAGGGAGGAGAAGAGAGGGGAAGAGAGAAGGAAAGGGAGAGGGAGAGAGAGAGAGAGAGAAAAGAAGATGAGAGAGGAGAGAGAGAGAAAACAAAAGAAAAAAAAGAAAAATAAGGAAGCTACAAGGCCGCGGGGCCTACCGGGGGAGTTCTTCACCAACACTCCCCACATCCACCTTTCACCCCCTTCCCAGAACCTATCAGCCCCCCTTTAAAGCCCAAATGATCCGCATAATACCTGTCACTGAGACCTTTCCCACTCATTCACCCCCCTATTTGTGAACCATTTTTTCCCCCTATTCCTTTTAAAATTACGCTTTTCCAGCTTGAATCCGTATTCCTTGTTCTCCCTGGTTAAAAAGGGGAAAGAACTTTCCATTTCCCCTTTATTAAATCCCTTTATCCACTTAAAAACTCTATCAGATCCCCCTTACTCTGCGTCTCTCGAGTGAGTGTAATTTTAATAACTTAAATCTCCCTCTCATAATAAAGTTACGCACCTTGTATCTTTTTGGAAAACCCTCTGAAATTTTCAAAAAAACACATACCACCCGTAATATGGAGACCAAAATAAAAACGCATGTTAGATGAGGCCTGATAGACCCAGATAAAGCTTTAGAAAATTCCGCACTTCTACTTTTAACATTGGGTAAGAATCCTAATACTCTATTTGCTCATTTTGCCAATACATTGTTCCAGGTCGGAGGGTCTGGGCCCCCCCACTCCAAGATTTTTTTACCTTTGATCTTTTCAGCGATACATTGTTTTGGGGATCTTTACCGGGTTTTTTACCCAAAATTCAAAAGTACATTTCAATTTTAAATTTCCCTCGCCATCTGACTGCCCACCGTTAAATTTATCTAAGTTCCCTGCAATAGTTTTCGTCAGACTGTGACAATAATCCTACTAATTGTACATCAGCAAATTTCTGATATCGTGCTAATCCACTATCCAAGTCGTTGATTGTAAACAAAAATAGTAATGGGCCCCAAAACAACCCTTGTGGAAATCCACTTTTCACCCCGTCCCATTTAGATTTTTAACCATTAATTTAACCCCTTTTTTGCCTATTTTCTTAGCCCAAACTTTGCCCCAATGAAGAACCTTACATTTTACCCGAGCCCCAACCTTTTTTAAGAGTCGCCGTGTGGGACTTGTCAAAGCCTTTCTAAAATCCAGTATATTTACATAATCCTTATCATTACTGCCCTTATAAAATTTTCCCATAAAAACCAATAAATTGGTGAGACATGACCTACCCTGGTGAATCCATGTTGGAATCATTGACAAATTATTATCTAAGTGCTCCTAAGTTTTTTTCAAAAATTTGATTCCAATAATTTTCCCACCCCATGTTAATTACGGGCGATAAATTTTACTTTAGCCTCTGTCTCCCTTTTAAATTGGGAAACATTTCCCTTTCTCCACAATAATGGCAATCGCCTATTTAACCGATTCCCAAAAATGTGCATAACGACTCAAACAAACCCCCTTTCATTCCTTAAACCCGGGGATACATTTATCTGGTCCTGGCGATTTTTAAAAGTTTTCATTTTTCTTACCCTCCCCCACCATTTCCCCGTTTTCAAATACTTTGAGTTTTCCTCATCGCTTCCTTTGAACATCGTTTATACAGGGATGTCGGTATCCTCCCCCCGTAAAAAACACTTAAGAAATAATATTTAGACTTACACATATCTCATCCGATTTAAGACCCCACCCCTCTGACCTTAGGGGGCCAACTAATTCCTTGTCTTTGTTTTATAACCTGATAGAGAGAGAGAGAGAGAGAGAGAGAGAGAGAGAGAGAGAGAGAGAGAGAGAGGAGAGAGAGGAGAGAGAGAGAGAGAGAGAGAGAGAGAGAGAGAGAGAGAGAGAGAGAGAGAGAGAGAGAGAGAGAGAGAGAGAGAGAGAGAGGAGAGAGAGAGAGAGAGAGAGAGAGAGAGAGAGAGAGAGAGAGAGAGAGAGAGAGAGAGAGAGAGAGAGAGACGTACCTTGCATTTGGTCCTGGTAGAAATTGACACACTGATCCAGACTTGTAAACTCCCAAGCCCTCATTTCTTTCTGAGAGAGAGAGAGAGAGAGAGAGAGAGAGAGAGAGAGAGAGAGAGAGAGAGAGAGAGAGAGAGAGAGAGAGAGAGAGAGAGAGAGGAGAGAGAGAGAGAGACGAGAGGAGAGAAGGAGAGAGAGAGGAGAGAGAGACGAGAGAGAGAGAAGAGAGAGAGGAGAGAGAGAGAGAGAGAGAGAGATGGGACGTTCCAATCAAATCTGAAAACAAAAGAGAGCACCATTAGAAGACACAAGACTATCACACTATCACATACCTCCAATTTATCAACACAGGTTCTCACTATAGACTCAACTCCACCTGGCCTGTCGCTATGGCCTGACCCTCATGTCACGCACTCACTCACTCATTTTACTCATTCATTCACTCATTCCATCCCTTCCTTCGTTCCTTAGTTCCTTCCTTCCTTCCTCCTTCCCTCCCTCCCTCCCTCCTTTCCTCCTTCCCTCATGCAGTCACAAATTTTAGTCATTCATTCACTCATCCCCTTCCTTCCTTCCTTCCTCCCTTCCTCCCTTCCTCCCTTCCTCCCTTCCTCCCTTCCTCCCTCCCTCCCTCACTCACATTTTCAATATTTTTTATCAACCATATTATCAGGTAAACATAGGCATCATTTTAAGCATGAGACCTTAAGATAGAATGAAGTTTTCGCCTCATTAAGAAAATAGACTATATTACGCGTGGATATCAATACAACAATTATAATTAATGTGTACGAAAACGAGTCCCTGGTGGTGAATTTTTGAAGCACCAACTTTGATAATCTCAGACACGCTGTATTACAGAGGCAGTCAGCCGAAACAGATTGATGAAATGCTGTTATATCTAAAAAAAATATTACCAACATATATATATCATTCCGTAATGTGTAAAAAAGACATAGCAGTAATAGCAGCCCTCCTTGGATTGATCATAACACCAAGCGGCTGTTGTAGGTGAGATATAAGAATTCTTTTGCTGATATTGGATTATATAACGAGTCTAACGAGAACTAAAAAGCAGAAAAACCTGTAGTATTCCTTAGCCTTGGGTGTGGCTTTGGGTATTCCTTTTCGTTACCCAGCCCGTCAGGGTGGCAAGGTTGGTAGAGACGTGAGCTCACAATGTGCAGCGTCCCTGTGCATTCGGTCAGCGGTTCGAGTCCGCCTAGTTCGTGCTGACGTGGCGGCGCTTTGTATAGTCAATAACCTTGTAGTTGGTACTTGCAAAGTGTCTAGATAGGATGAAAATCTTATCTTATCTTTTCGTTACCTCACATGAGTAACGAAACAACAAAGGGAACACACACGTTTATTAATGGTAGAGGGTTAATGAGAGGGTGTGTGTACTACAAAACTAATTAACAAAAACGGCTTTGTAAGAAAAATATTTTAGCAGAAAGCAAACATCACACTTAACCCCTCGGGACCCAGAACGTAATTTTCATTGTAATTTGGGTGCCATTAGGCGATTTTTAGTTCATATAAGCAATATTTTATAGATATGACCTGTTTAGTATCCTTGTCCATGCACTAAATAATCTGGTATGTTAAGTGATTTTTCTTAATTTTATGGCTAACAACATACAATTTTTTATAGCAAAGGAAAGATCTGGGCGTGAAGGGGTTAAATGTTTTTGTCGATACATTGTTGAGAGAGAGAGAGAGAGAGAGAGAGAGAGAGAGAGAGAGAGAGAGAGAGAGAGAGAGAGAGAGAGAGAGAGAGAGAGAGAGAGAGAGAGAGAGAGAGAGAGAGAGAGAGAGAGAGAGAGAGAGAGAGAGAGAGAGAGAGAGAGAGAGAGAGAGAGAGAGAGAGAGAGAGAGAGAGAGAGAGAGAGAGAGAGAGAGAGAGAGAGAGAGAGAGAGAGAGAGAGAATTTAGAAGTGAGAAAAAGAGAAAAAAGGGAAGGAAAAAGAAAGTATGGAAGCGAGGACAGTGAAAAGAAAGAAAGTTTGGAAAGAAAGATGGGAGGAAGAGAAATGGAACAGAGAACAGAGAGAGGAAAGCCAAGATAAGAGAGAACTTCATTGATAACTAGGAACGTTTTATAGGAGGCCTCGGCCCGCACCAGCACGTCACTGGCAACCCTGTGGCGGAAGATCAAAGCATGGCGGGCTTGAGGTTGTTCCGGTCACTCGTCAATACCGCATCGCATGGTGGCAACATGAACACTAATCACATGAAGACTAATGATGCAATTAGCAATGCCTCATTATTCGACAGTCAGGGGGCAATGACTGAACTTAGTGATGATTACAATGATAGTGTTAATAATGAAATTATGATCATTATGATAACAATGATAGTGTTAATATTGGTTATGATAATTATGGAAATCGCTGTGTGGGATTAACAAAACTGTGTTATGAAAATCTGGTAAGTTTCCAATATGTTTAACTTTAGAATAACTACTGAAGACGTCCTGACCGCACTAACAGCATGAAAACAAATTACAGCCCAGGGATAGACAAAAGCCATCCTGAAGTTCGTAAAGAAAAAGACAATTGAGAAAGTAAATACCATTGAACCATTGCTAGATAAATACTTTCGGCAAGGCTTGGAAGACCGCGAGTGTCACGCTGATGTTCATGAGGCGCAACATGAATATACCTGGGAACTACAGTCCAAATTATTGAAAGCCTAATTAGAGACAAAATGATTAATAGTCCGCCACGCCCATCACGGGTCAGGGCGTGGCGGCGTGGCTGTGAACGTGAAAGATAATGACATTGTCTGTCTAGCTTGATAATATTTTATGATGACATCTTTTCAGTTCATTATATCAACAGATCCAAAGAATTGTTCATCTTGATTATCAAAAGGCGTTCGATGAGTTCTTAAACTAATTTAATGTTCAAAGTTAAGCAACATTTGATGGCAGGGAATGTGAACTGTTAGAATCATTCATTATCCATTATCTCAGCTCTGTAAAGACGCCGCGGATAAAGTGAACGGAATGTTGGGTTTTAGAAGCTATTCTTATTCCATCAAAAATAAAGATGCAATTTTAATTTTGTGTATCAGCTTAGCCAGAGCTCACTTGAAGTGTGCGGTGCAATTCTAGTGCCATCTTCATCATGCAAAAACCTCAGGAAAATCAGAAGCTGTCCCGCGTAGTGTTACAAAGATGATCTCGTTGCGAAATAAATCTTACGAGGAGAGCCTGGCACAGCTTAATCTGTTCTCTGGTGAAACATCGTCCTCGAGGGAGACTTACGGTGCGCGGTGAAATATTCCAAGGCTTTACGACTGTT
>JACEEZ010010653.1:0-22500 GCA_016584305.1 Chionoecetes opilio | reverse complement strand
TCTCTCTCCTCTCCTCCTTCATCTCTCCATCCCTTATCTCTCCTCTTCCTCACTCTTCTTATCTTCCCTTTGTGTGTAATTGTCTTCTGGGCCTCTTCCTCTGTCGCTCTTTCTTCATTATCTTACATGTTCTCCTACTCTTACTACTCTTCCTTTATTCACTTCTTATTCTTTCAGTAGTAGCTTATTTATTTATTTATATTTTCATTTACTTTCCTCTTCTGTTCATGTTTTTGTCATTCGTTCTTCCCTATACTTTTTCTTCCTTGCAGTTCTTAATCAAACAACCTTGAAATTCCTTCCTATTTTCCTCATTCTCTTTATCCCTAAGGTACTCTCTCATTTTCCTTCCTTCCCTCCTTCCTTTCTTCCTTCCTTCCTTCTTATCTTCCTCCTTATCTTCTTCCTATCCCCTCCTTCCTTCTTTCTCCAACTAATTCCCAAAAGATTAGTATAAGTCTCTATCCCTTTCGCTATCCCTCCTCCTCCTCCTCCTCCTCCTCCTCCTCCTCCTCCTCCTCCTCCTCCTCCTCCTCCTCCTCCTCCTCCTCCTCCTCCTCCAAGGTCATGGCCACACACGTCACAGATGGAGACCAAAGTGACACCATCACCTAAGCTGTGATGTGAAAGACGAAAGATTTTACGAAATATGGGTGTTGGGGATGGTGGGGTGAGGTGATGTAATGTGTGTGTGTGTGTGTGTGTGTGTGTGTGTGTGTGTGTGTGTGTGTGTGTGTGTGTGTGTTGTCAAACAGCAAACGACATTTTTGTGCCAAGGAGCATTATAGCTAGTATTATAAAAACTACACCTACTTAGTCTACAAATAAGGAAGCGAGGGTACAGAAAAAGGCTGTCGTCATTAAGTATCATGGTGGAAAAGTGGAAGATGTAAAAATAGAGACAGGAAACTAAATATAAATCCGTTATATAAACTAATACCATTGACAACTGGTAAAAGTGTTGTGCTTAGTAATTTCACGTGGGTGAGAAAAATATAAGTTAAGAAATGTTTACAATGTATTTATCTTTTTTTGTGTGTGTGTAAACGTTTCAACAATATTACCATACTAGCCGCAAAGCCGCCCTCCGGGCTGACTTTTTGGCTAGCTCCTGCGGAGGACTATTAGTGGGCCTTCGGCCCACCACCTGTGTTGGTGGGTTCGGCCACCACTGGTTTGGTGGGTCTTCGGCCCACCAAACACAGACTCTCCAGATAGCCCCTTCTAACTTTCCTGAAATCATGGATGTAGAAATGTATGTATTAACGCCTTACCCATCACCCCCCACCCATTCACTCACCCATTACCCATCACCCCCCACCCATTCACTCACCCATTACCCATCACCCCCCACCCATTCACTCACCCATTACCCATCACCACACACCCATTCACTCACCCATTACCCATCACCCCCCACCTATTCCCTCACCCATCACCCATCACCCCCCACCCATTCACTCACCCATCACCCTACACCCATTACCCATCACCCCACCCATTCACTCACCCATTACCCATCACCCTACATCAAGGTTTCCTCCTCGCAACCCACATTTTTTTTCTCACAATTCTCGCTAATAGGCTGCTAAAAAAAAAAAAAAAAAGTGATCGGATCATTCATAAGTAGGCTTATAATGTGCCCCTGGTCGAGCTGGTTCCAAAACTGTCCCATATGATGGGATTGTGCCACGGGGGGCGGCACCTATCGCGGACATACACACAGACGCACAGACACACTTTCGCTTATATTATTATAGATATTTATAGTATGAGGGAAAAGACTTTTACGGAAGTTGAAAACACAATGAAAAGTAATTATTCATTAATTTTTTACTTCGAAGAGTTTAAATGACTTATTTCTGGTGACTTGAATTTCTGGTGACTTGAATTTTCTGGTGATTTGAATATCTGGTGACTTGAATTTCTGCTGACTTGAATTTCTGCTGACTTGAATTTCTGCTGACTTGAATTTCTGCTGACTTGAATTTCTGCTGACTTGAATTTCTGCTGACTTGAATTTCTGCTGACTTGAATTTCTGCTGACTTGAATTTCTGCTGACTTGAATTTCTGCTGACTTGAATTTCTGCTGACTTGAATTTCTGCTGACTTGAATTTCTGCTGACTTGAATTTCTGGTGACTGAATATCTGGTGACTTGAATTTCTGGTGACTTTAATACCTGGTGACTTGAACTGGTGATGACTTAATCGGTCGACTTTGAAATAATTGACAACATTAATATTTTCACACCTAAAAATCTTAATATCGAATCTAAAAATCTTGACAACTTCCATTAAGGCACGTTTCAGTCTTCGTTGGAATAAGTTAAACAAATTGAGTTCTGTAAATCTTTCTACTACATCTTGCTTCGTAATTGAGGAATAATTTTTTACATCAATTTATAATTACGTCGCACACTCCAATTGATCTACATCCTTTTTATAGATAGGGAACTACGTGATATCCATGATGCGAGTTATAAGTGAAATTAATAGTGTTAGTGGAGTGAGGTGATTTGAATATAGTGGTGGTAGTAGTGGTGTTTGGTGGGTATATAAAGTATGCTGTGGTGTTTATGGTGTTATGTCTACGGCATGGTGTGTATGGTGTGGTGTGGTGTGTATGGCATGGTGTGTATGGCGTGGTGTGTATGGTGGGTGGTTGTGGCGTGCAGTAGGGTAAAGGGATGTAGAGAAGTGGTGAAGAGTGGTGATTGGTGACGTATGGTGTGGAATGTCGTAGAATGTGGTGAGGGAGTGTTAAGGCGTATACTAATGTAGAATATGGTAACAAGGTGTAGAAGTGTAGTGTGTTATGGTGTAAAAGATGTAGTATGTAGCTGTGGTGGTCTGCCGTATCATCAAATAGAACTGGTCGAAGCATAACAGAACTGCTACATAACTACAGACCACACCAGACCAGTTCACACCAGGACAAACCAACCTATAGGACACCAAGACAATCCAACCTATAGGACACCAGGACAAATCAACCTATAGGACACCAAGACAAACCAACCTATAGGACACCAGGACAAACCAACCTATAGGACACCAGGACAAACCAACCTATAGGACACCAAGACAAACCAACCTATAGGACACCAAGACAAACCAACCTATAGGACACCAAGACAAACCAACCTATAGGACACCAGGACAAACCAACCTATAGGACACCAGGACAAACCAATCTATAGGACACCAGGACAAACCAACCTATAGGACACCAGGACAAACCAACCTATAGGACACCAGGACAAACCAACCTATAGGACACCAGGACAAACCAACCTATAGGACACCAAGACAAACCAACCTATAGGATACCAGGACAAACCAACCTATAGGACACCAAGACAAACCAACCTATAGGACACCAGGACAAACCAACCTATAGGACACCAGGACAAACCAACCTATAGGACACCAGGACAAACCAACCTATAGGACACCAGGACAAACCAACCTGTAGGACACCAAGACAAACCAACCTATAGGACACCAGGACAAACCAACCTATAGGACACCAGGACAAACCAACCTATAGGACAACAAGACAAACCAACCTATAGGACACCAGGACAAACCAACCTATAGGACACCAGACCAAGACAAACCAACCTATAGGACACCAGGACAAACCAACCTATAGGACACCAGACCAAGACAAACCAACCTGTAGGACACCAGGACAAACTAACCTATAGGACACCAGGACAAACCAACCTGTAGGACACCAGACCCAATAAGCCCTCTGTAAGCTCTACAAGTCCCTTCCCTGTGGTGTTTGAGCCTCCTAATTGGGGTCCGCGCCTCGCCAATTACCTGAGGCAGTCGCCGACCTACCTGACCGACAATTTTTTCCTGAAAGAATTGTATTGCGTTTGTGTTTCTGTTTTTGTGTGACTGTGTGACTCTTCGGCAACCTTGTGTATTTAATGTTTGTGTGTGTTTTTCCCTTCATGTATTTGATATGCTGTGTCGTTTGCGGGAAAAGTAAAGGTTTTATGTAAATGTATATACATATTTATATTTCATTTATGATAAAACTCCGCATTTTTATGTGTTTGTGTGTGGGAATGATAACACTTGGCATTTCTACGGCTTCTGTGATGTATTATTCTGTGAGAGATTATTATTATTATTATAATTTATATTATTATTATTATTATTATCATTATTATTATTATCATTATTGTTATGTTTATTACTATTATTATTATTATTATTGTTATTATTATTATTATCATTAATGTTATGTTTATTGCTATTATTATTATTATTATTATTGTTATGTTTATTATTATTATTATTATTATTATTATTATTATTATTATTATTATTATTATTATTGTTATGTTTATTATTATTATTATTATTATTATTATTATTGTTATTATCATATGCTAAGAAACAATGGTATGGCAATTTAGTGTTCATATACGCATTTTTGTGTATGAAATATGCTTAATAAGTGGAGAGAAGAGAGAGGGGAGAGAGAGAGAGAGAGAAGAGAGAGGAGGAGAGAGAGGAGAGAGAGAGAAAAGAGAGAGAGAGAGAGAGAGAAATAAAAAAAAGACGGGTGTAAGAGTACTACGCATTATTAAAAGGCCCCACTTCCGCTTGTTAGGCTAATAGGCAAGGCTTTTCACCCAACAACTTGTAAAAAGCGTTGCTGCATAAATAAGTACTTTCCTATTTGTTTCTTTAATTATTAATTAATTCATTCAACTATTTATTTGACATGTTTTACCTTTTATCTTACCTTTTAGTCTGTTTCATCCTCTCCTCTCTCTCTCTCTCTCTCTCTCGCTCTCTCTCTCTCTCTCTCTCTCTCTCTCTCTCTCTCTCCTCTCTCTCTCTCTCTCTCTCTCTCTCTCTCTCTCTCTCTCTCTCTCTCTCTCTTGCCTTCATTTTGGAACATATCATAATCTTTCCTCCGCATCTTCTCTTTCCTCCTCCTCCTCCTCCTCCTCCTGCTCGTCACTCATTAGTGTGTGAAATGAGGTTTTAACGCCGTACTGGTCACGTGCTCCTGTTTCATTCTTCAGGGAGGCAGGCGAGCGTAGGACAGAGAGAGCGAGAGAGCGAGAGAGAGAGAGAGAGAGAGAGAGAAGAGCGAAGAGAGAGAGGAGAGGAGAGAGAGAGAGAGGAGGAGAGAGAGAGAGAGAGAGATGAGAGAGAGAGAGAGAGAGAGAGAGAGATAATGGCAATAACAACATTCCTTTCCAAATGCATTTAAAACTAATTGATGGTAGCGTATTCCAAAAATGTATTGATTTTGTTTGTTTTCTATCTATCTTTCACTATTTTATTATGTCTCTCTCTCTCTCTCTCTCTCTCTCTCTCTCATCTCTCTCCTCTCTCTCTCTCTTCTCTCTCCTCTCTCTCTCTCTCTCCTCTCTCTCTCTCTCTCTCTCTCTCTCTCTCTCTCTCTCTCTCTCTCTCTCTCTTCTTCTTAATTTTTTTGCAATAAAAACAACATCTAACAATACGAAATTGCTACTGCATTTAATGATTATTTTAGTAATGTTGCTACTCAACTAGCTCAGAGCATTGTGCCAAGTGCTACTTCATTTAGACAGTACCTACCTGACCCTTACCCTTTCATTTTCCTTCGACCTACATCAATACCAGAAATCGAATCCATTATTAAAAACCTTAAGACAACTTCGCCAGGCTATGATGATATTAATATTAAAGTTATAAAACAATGCAGCTGTGAAGTCTCTAACTTTTTAGATTATTATCATAAATCTGTCGTTTAAAGAAGGTAGTTTTCCAAAACAGTTACAATTAGCGAAAGTGGTTCCCATATTCAAAAAAGGTGAGAAGTCTCTCTTTAGTAATTACAGACTGTTTTCTATCCTTTCAAGCTTTAGTAAAATCTTTGAGAAAACTGTTGTAAGCAGATTAATGGAGTACCTGTCAAAATTTACATTACTAACAGAATTTCAGTATGGCTTTCGACCCAACTATAGTACAGAGTTAGCAATCCATCACCTTTGTAATAGTATTTATAACTCATTAGGACAACAAAATTCATCAAAAACAGTATTTGTGACTTATCAAAAGCGTTTGACACCATCTCTCATCCTATTGTTATTAGAAAAATTGAAAGCTTATGGCATTCGTGGCCCGGCACATGACTGGTTCAACAGCTACTTAAGCCACAGAAGGACAATACACTGTATATAATAATTCTGCATCTTCACATGAATCAATCTGCTATGGTGTACCACAAGGTTCAGTTTTAGGCCCAGTTTTGTTTCTTATCTATATCAATGACATTTTACGTTGTAGTAATAAATTGAAGTTTTTGCTTTTTGTGATGACACTTCCATATATATTCAGGGACAAGATCTTGGTGAAATAGAGAATATACTAAACTCGGAGTTAATTAATGTATCTAACTGGATAAAAAGCAATGAACTAACACTGAACATCTCTAAAACATGCTACATGGTATCCCACCCTCTAATGACTAGTGCAGCCCATAGTGACGTCAAAATAAATGATTTATCCTTGTGTAAAGTTGAAGAATATAAATTTCTAGGTATAACCATTGACAATAAATTAACATGGAGATCTCAAATAAATCAATTGTGTACTAAAATATCTAAATTAACTGGCGTTTTTATATAAAATTCGTAGCTGTATCACTTTTGAGTGTATTATTCAAAATATTCATCACTAGGATATCAATATCTACTGTATTGTTCAACAATTTGGGGGGGAGCATATAAAACATATGTGGATAATCTATTTATTTCTCAAAAAAAATTAATACGTGTTATGTTTTATAAGTCACGATATGAGCACACCAACCACTATTTCGAGACCACCAGTTACTCAAACTGTCTGATATAATATCTCTGCAATCAAACTTATTTGTTTATAAATCATTACATGTGTATCCTATTGATAACGGTTTCACTACATTTCACATACTTTTGCTACAAGGTCATACAGTTACGAATACCACGTTGCAGGATACTCATGCTCAGCAAAATGTTTCAGTCAGAGGTGTCAAATTATGGAATAGTTTACCAGCAGAAATAAAAAATTCCACAACTCAAATATCCTTCAAACATAAACTCAAGAAATTGTTGCTTCAAAGTTATACACACTAAGTCATTCTGTAGGTATGCATGGATTCATTATGTGTGTGTACTTGTATATTACACTGTGTTAATGTGTAAGTATGTTTGGGTGTGTGTAAATTTATGGGTATGTAGGTGTCTGTGTGTGCGCATAAATGTATGTGTACGTGTAGGTATGTTGCATATGTATATGTATGCATGTATGTGTATATAGGTATATACGTATGTATATATTAATTTATAATGTCAGTTATTAATATTGTATAAATTTGTTAGCCAATGGCCTAAATCCACTTGCTAAACGTTTTTGTATATCTAAGCAACAGGTCTGTATAGGAGCTTGCGCTCAACAGACCCAGGCTTCATGCCTTACTTATGTAAAATGAATAAAAAAAGTATTGTATCATGGAGGCCAATAAAACAATAAGTCAAAAGTCAAAAAGTCTCTCTCTCTCTCTCTCTCTCTCTCTCTCTCTCTCTCTCTCTCTCTCTCTCTCTCTCTCTCTCTCTCTCTCTCTCTCTCTCTCTCTCTCTCTCTCTCTCTCTCTCTCTCTCTCTCTCTCCCCCCCCCCTTCACCTGAATCCCTCCGTGACAAGACGTGTTTACAACGGTGCTCTGCCTCAGACGGCCTCCTGGGGTGCCTCATTGGCCTCAGCGTTCGGCTTAGTGTTCAGTTATACATTTTGTTATACACTATACATAGGAACGCATACAAGCACTCAGTATTAAGGCTTCTTCCACACGATACGGTTTGTAGTGTTGGGGAAAAGCATTATGTATTTATTCAATCATTACTTGTGTAGAGTCACTTTTTTTTTTGCCTCAGTTGCTTGTATTTTTTTATGCTATTCATCAGTTTGTATTCCCTATGGAGTTTGTCTTTTTAAGCAAATAGCCAATTAAGAAAGAGACACTTCTTTAAAACTGGAGTGAGAGAGCCGTCCTGACCCATCAAACCTTTAAGCCCCCGACAATAAAAGTGATCACGGTAATCCTTAATGTCTTCCTCCAGACAGAGTCGCGGCTCAACAACACAACCCTGTGTCCAAGCCATTCTGTATTTGATTATATTTGTTTTACTTATTGGTTTGATTATGCCTAGCAAGTTGTGTACGTTGTTTCGGGGCAAGTTCGTCTCTCTACGAAGACCCTCCGATTTTTGTTTGCTGTCTGTCGTGAGCAGCTTCATCAAGGACCAAAAGGGAAAGACTGATAGAAAAAATAAATTTCTCTAACCCAGACTCTCGAAACCTGACAGGATTTCATACAAAACATCATTGAGCCGAGCGGCAACTCGCCGGCCACACAGACCTCGCCCAGCCCGCTGATACTGATATATACTTGATGGGCTGCCTTATGACCAGGGACCGTGGTCCATATAAGAGTACGACCATTAAGTGGATAATGGTGCGACAGGAGTCGTTATAGTGTGAGGCAAGGCGCCAAACCCGCCCCTCATTAACCCTACCATCGGGTGTGATAGACTTCAGACATTGGAGGAACCGCGGCCACGCCTGAATGACCTGCCTGGGCCGTGACATTAAAGACCCTTTGCAGGGAACATGACATCGGGTGGTTGATTCGTGGCAGCACGTTAATAACTTGCTCTGCCCAAAGGAGAAATCTCCAAACAACACTTATGTGTATAAAACTCGTGTGCGTACGAGTTTATGTGGGAAATATATAACTTAACGTTTCAGTTACAACAGAGCGCTGGGACAACCGAGACAAGCTGGTACAGAAAGGTGCAGTGTTTATAACAAACAAACAAACACTTCATAACTACAAATTGGTAACACTGACAGATTTTAACTTTCCTCGTAGACTGGCGGATAATCTCAGGCGTCGAAAGAGTCACACATAATATTAAGATCTTTAGAAGACTGATGTTGAGGTAAGTTAGCCGAGAAAACTGTACACTGTACGGTCTGTAGCTCATAATTGTCCCTCAAGGTAAGCTCATTAGTAATGTAAATGTAGGCGAACAACTTGGCTTATTTGACCATGAGCTATATAGTACGAGTTAATATTAAGTTCAGACAGGATTCACCGACACTGAGATGATTGCACCAAATCTCAGAAAAGCTGATTTTAAAAGCTCAAGACACGCGTTAAATGACATGTAGTAAAACGGTGATCCCCAGATAGAGATCGCGGGGATCAAGATACTCCAGGGACTCAACTGCTTGCCTTTGTGCCGCGCCACGAGAGAAGAGTGTCGAGCTTTATTGACAAAAGCTTTTCATTAGATTAAGGATCAGGTAATTGTGCGGTTTTGACTAAAGGTGTTTTAGGGCGAAAGTCGAGAGGGATTGAGCGAGTGTCACTGGCTGGCTTTAGGAGGCCAGGGGGAGGAGGGTACTGCTTGAGGCTCAGATGTGGAGGGGGTGCGTAGGGGGGCTGATGGAGGAGCATAGCAGGAGTGGGGCTTATGACCACCTATCTGCGCACTTCTAGAGAACTGTAAAAAACAACAACTTTTACTTCACATCACCTCGTATTTGATTATCGGTTATGCACCAGTATAAATCTGCGTCACACAAACCAGCCTTGCCTCGCCACACCCACGGCCGCCCATGCCTTGTGGGGCGGATGTCTTCGTGTACCTTCAGCTTAGACCGGCTCTCATCCGATCCATTCAACACTTCCCTTCCTACGTCCCGCCCTCATTACCAGATTAGATGAGACGGGTTAATGCCTAGATGAAATCATTACTAGTTAGAAAAATGGTGTTACGAACTGTGGCGCGCATTATACAAAACACCATCGTAAATCCCTCACCTTACTTCACCCTCCTCCTCCTCCTCCTCCGCCTCCTCCTCCTCCTCCTCCTCCTCCTCTGCTCCTCATCTTGTGCCTTAAAACTTAGACCTTAATGAACTTAGACCTAAGGGAATAATCTCAGAGAGGAGAGAGAGAGAGAGAGAGGAGAGGAGAGAGAGAGAGAGAGGAGAGAGGAGAGGAGAGAGACGAGAGGAGAGAGAGAGAGAGAGAGAGAGAGAGAGAGAGAGAGAGAGAGAGGTGGAGGGGGACTCTCAAGTTTCGTATGTGCAAAGGCTTTTCGTCGACAGAGTTATATTTACAGAAGAAATATTTTGCAAGCACAAACGTCTTCCTTTCTTCGCTCCTCTCAAGTCTCTCTGTCAAGTCTTATTTTTTTACCGCTGTATGTTCCTGTTTATCTCGCCTTTTGTTTGATTATTGACGTATTTATTTATGTATATATTTATTTACCTATTCATCTAGCGCCGCCCACCTGTCTTTTTTTTCTTTTATTACGTCGCACGCTTGGGTTCGAATCCTCGTCCTTCCTTTACATGATGGAGTTTGTCTTTTTTCTTTTTTTCTTTTACTTTTTCCTTTCATTCTTGTGGTGTTAAGTGTGGCTTTTTTTCTTTGTCTTGGGATGTATGAGCTTGTTTTTATCCTCGTCCTCCTCTTCCTCTTCCGCCTCCTCTTTTTCTTCTCCTCTTTCTTCTTGTTTTCGTCCTCATTCTCGTCCATTATTTATGCCCTACACTTTTTATACTCTCCTTTCTCCTCCTCCTCCTCCTCTTCCTTCTCAGTCAAAGCGACAAAGCGACCTCTCTGCGAAATTCATTTTATGAAGAGAGGCTGCGAAAACTAAGTATGTTTTCCTTAAAGGATCGTAGAATCCGTGGGGACTTGATAGAAACTTTTAAGATCCTTAAAGGATTTAATATAATTAATCAAGAGAACCTGTTCGAGCTTTCTCCTCAAGTGACAACAAGAAACAACGTTTTAAAACGGAATTGTCAGCGCTTCATCACAGATCTCCGAAATAATTATTTCAATGTCAGAGTTGTCAATCGGTGGAAGACATTACCAGCAAATGTTGTCGAAGCCAGCACAATAACTTAATCTAAAAACAGACTAGACGCGCACTGTAAAGTAAATGGGTTTTGATACTGCCCTGTGAATGATAACGTCCCCCGGAACGATTAGTGTTAGTGTTAGCATACTTCCTATCCTATCATTCTTCACTATGAGACTTCCATGTCCCTATCTTCTTTAGGGGCATGGTAGTCTTTTCTAACTGTTATCTTACATGTAGTTTGATAGTTAGTAGTATGTAGTTCAGCAGATACCCTCGTTATAGACCAATAGGTCTCTTGGTATCAGTTCTTACTTCTTCCTATGTATTCCTATGTATTCCTCCTCCTCCTCCTCCTCCTCCTCCTCCTCCTCTCCTCCTCCTCCTCCTCGTCTTTGTCTTGGTCCTCGTCCTCTCTTCCGTGATGTAAGTCTCATTAGGTTTTCCTCATAATTCTAGGCACCTGGGCAAGCGTCTGATAAACACACACTCATTTACTATCAAGGCTTCCCACTACCTCCCTTCCTTCCTCCTCCCTCCTCTCCTTCTTCCTCCCTCCTCCCTCTGCCTTCCCTTCCTCCTTCTCTTCCATCCCGTGTACACTCTACCTCTTTTGTCCCCTTGCTCTTCCCTTTCTTTATAATTATCTTCCTTTTTCTTAATTTCATTCCTTTTCTTTCTCTTCCTCTTTCGCTTACTTCGTTTCTTTTACTCCTTTTCTCTTCCCTTTTTCTCTTACTTTCTTCTTTTCTTCTTACTCCCTTTTTCCTTTTTTCCTATCCCTCATTCTCTTTGGCTTCCTTCCTTTCTGTAATTATCTTTCGCTTTTTCCATTCTTCTTTTACTTCCTTTTTCTCATCCTCACCTCTTACTCCCCTCTTCCCTTTTTCCCTTTCCTTGTCCTCGCTCTTCTCTTCCTCTATGCTCTTCATATTATTATTCCTTTTTTTTATCAGTCTTTTGCATCTCTTTTTTATCCATGTTTTTCCTCCTTCCTTCCTATCTCTTCTCCTTTGTCTTCTCCTTCCTGTCTACTCCTCCCTCCCTCCCTCTCCTTTCCTTAATATAATTCTGCTACTTTTTGTGTTATCTTTCCTCTTCGTTTTATTTCCTCTCCTTCCATATTATCTTCCTTCCATTTTTTCTCTTTCTCTTTTCTTTCCTTGTTCCTTTTTTTATCTTAATATACGCTGAATGCTTATCTTCTTGACAGCAGAGAGAGGAGAGAGAGAGAGAGAGGAGAGAGGGACGGGAGAGAGAGAGAAGAGAGAGAGGGGAGCAGACGACGAGAGGAGGTGATGAGGATGAGAGTAGGCGACGACTGAGAGAGACGAGAGAGACGAGATACGAAGATTCCGACGATGAGAGAGAAAGATGAGCGACGGATGAGAGAGAGAGAGCATCCGAGAGTACGAGATGAGAGAGAGAGAGAGGAAATAAAATATTGGGCCACATTATTCTATTTTCCGTGCAGCCCCTGAGGCAAACGCAAAAACAAAACAATTAAAGAATGAAAGGAGGAGGAGGAGGAGGAGGGAGAAGGAGGAGGAGGAGGAGGAGGAGGAGGAGGAGGAGGAGGAGGGGAGGCAGAGGAGGAGGAGGAGGAGGAGGAGGAGGAGGAGGAGGAGGGAGGGATGGAGGAGGAGGAGGAGGTGGAGGAAGGAGGAGGAGAGGAGAGGAGGAGTAGGAGGAGGAGGGGAGGCGGAGGAGGAGGAGGAAGGAGCAGGTGAATGGCGGAGGGAGGAAGGAGGCAGGAGGAGGAGGAGGAGGGAGGAGAGGAGGAGGAGGAGGAGGGAGGATGGTGATGGCGGAGGTATGGTGGACTGGAGGAGGAGGGGAGGAGGAGGAGGAGGAGGAGGAGGAGGAGGAGGGGGAAGAGGAGGAGGAGGAGGAGGAGGAGGAGGAGGAAGGAGGAGGAAGAGGAGGAGGAGGAAGGAGGAGGAGGAGGAGGAGGAGAGGAGGAGGAGAGGTTAGGAGGAGGGAGGAGGTTGAGGAGTGAGGAGGGAAGGTCAGTAAAGTAATGAATTAAATATTGAAAAAACAATCTTTCACGTATATTGAAAGAGCCTGATTTATGTTTACCTCCCTCCCCCTTCGCTCAGTCCTCGTTAGCGATGGATGTATAGCAATAACAAGGATGTATAATGTATAGCTATCGTGGCTTTACAAGTTGGCCAATTACTATCCTTGTTGCGTAAAAAATAAGCTTTTCTACTAACCTTCCAAATCCTTTTATCCATCCAAAATCAAAGTAACTTGAATAAACTCGTTAGCGTTATTGTACACGTATTGTTATCGTATTTGTATTGTATCGTTATTGTCATCGTTATAATTGTTATACATATTGATTAAGAAATGTCTTACCGTCTGTAAGCTGCCCAATCACTTACGTTGTCTTCAACATCTGCTTGTATTAATCTTCCCAATTATCGCCACAATCCAGAAATACATCAAGATCTGAATCAATTAAATTAAAGTACTTAATCTTATATAAACTGAAGTCATATTGCATTTATCAGCCATTGTTTACTTCATTTAACTCATCGCATGTAACCAAGCGAAGTAACACATGCAAACTTATTATGAACACTAATGAGTGGTGTTTTTTACATCTTAAAGGACTGGCCAAGTGAAAAAAAAAGGAACAAAAAGTCCGCTCAAGCTGCCAGTCCCTATAAAGAAGACAGCACGAGATTGCAGAAATGGGGGTGGCCCAATTTAGCTCGGGAGCTGTCTTGATACTTCTCTCTTGAAAAAATTAAGTCGTAGGAAGATGGACAAATAGAAACAGGAAGAGAGTTCCAGAGTTTACTAGTGAAGGGGATGAAAGAGTGATTTTATACTGGTTGACTCTTGCATTGGGAATATGGATAGAATATGGATGATAATGAATAGAAAGTCTGTGCAGCGAGGCCGCGGGAGGGGGAAAAACATGCAGTTAGCAAGTTCAGAAAAGCAGTGAGCATGAAAATAACGGAAGAAGATAGCAAGAGAAGCAACATTGCGGCGGTGATTTAAAGATTGAAGACAGTCAGTCAGAGGAGGGGAGTTGATGAGACGAAAGTTTTTGACTCCACCCTGTATGATAAGTAAAGACTGTATTTTTTTATACTATATCTTTATTTATATATCAGTAAAATACAAAGTTACTTTCCTACTGTGCTCCTTTATAAAGTAAGTACTACATTGTAAAATTATTCCTTACCATCACTCTCTCTCTGTAGATATGTATCCATGTATTTTATCCAAGAAGTGTATAGAAGGATAGTAATTGTATACATTTCCCACGTGTTAAATTGTCAGGTGTCTCTGAGGGAACAGTAACGGGAGCTTTCGCAATCACTTTTTAAACTGCTCACGTATTCCGTAATTTTGGAAGTGTAGTTTTGTCATATTTGAGTATGCATCTAATTTAATGCTAATATGAGGTTCTGTGTTTACGGAATCACTTCCACAAATGCAAAAATACCCACAGCCTTCAGGTGGCGTCCAGATAGCCTGGCGCAGCGTTTGGGTGCCTCGGAAAGGAGTGGGTTGCGGCCTGGCTGAGGGGCAGATGTGTGTTGCTGAAGTGAATTCTTGTTTGTGATGCACTGAATGTGATACAAATGGTATATTTTTGCACTTGTAGAACCATAATTTTTTAAGAAGTTTGCATATTCGCGGCTACACAAGGTAATATGGCGGTGATGGTGATGCGGTGACTTGTTGCCTGCGATGCCTGGCGCAGTAATGAAGTAAGGGAGCGGTGTTTCGTGTACCAGCGTGACGAAGATGATGTTTTGTGTCTGCGGGAATGTGTGACGTTAGCACAAACCCCTCGTGGATTATAACTTCAGAATTATTTGTTTAGTTCAAGCACTCTTTTAAGTAATACTAATTAGTCCTTTAAGTGTAAGATTCAAGTAATACTAAAATCCTACACCTCAAATTTGTCTGGGAGAATGTGATGCGTAGTTTGTTTATGAGGATATTGAAGCCAAAGTATAGTTTAAGTAAGTACAAGGATTCCTTATCAAAACATTTAAAAGTAGTTTGGAATAAGTACAATCCATCTTTAATTTACTGTATTCTTTTTAGTATATTATTTCCACCCTCGGAAACAGGAACTACCATGTGTAGGTCTCACGGCCTCTTGTAGCTTCCTTATTTTCTTATGTACTTATGTTCTTATGTATTTCTATCTTAACCTATTTTATCTACATGTCTCGTAAGAAAGTGATTAACAATGATTTATCTCTTATTGCGTCTTCTGTTCAAGAGAGGAAGCAAACCATAGCACAATACGAAATGTCATGGGATGGATATATAATTTTATTTCCAGTGTATATTTTTTTTGTTTTGATTTTTTTTTTTATTTTCTGTTTTTTTTTTTTTTTTTTTTTTTTGAGTTTTGTTGTTTTAGTGTTTTTTTTTTTTTTTTTTGATTTGATTTTGTGTTTACTTTTTTGTCTTTTTTTTTTTTTTTGTTTGTTTTGTTTTTTTTTGACATTTTCTTTTTTTGTTTTTTTTTTTTTTTTTTTTTTTTTTTTTTGTTTTTTGATTATTTCTTTTGGGTGTGTTTTTTTTGTGTTTTTGTTTTGATTTGATTTGTTTTTATGATTTTTTTTTTTTGTTTTTGTGATTTTTTTTTTTTTGTTTTTTTTTTTTGTGATGTTTTCTTTTTTTTTTTTTTTTTGTTCTTGTGATTTTTTTTTTTGTTTTTTTTTTTTTGTTTGATTTTTTTTTCTTTTTGTTTTTGTTTTTTTTTTTTTTTGTTTATTTTTCTTGTTGTTTGAAAGTTTTTTTGTTTGTTTTTTTGTATTTTTTTTTTTTTTTTTTTTTTGTTCTTTTTTTTTTTTTTTTTCTTTTTTTTTGTTTTTTTTTTTGTTTTTTTTGTTTTTTTTTTTTTTGTTTTTTGTTTTTGTTTTTTTTTTTTTTTTTTTTGTTTTTTTTTTATTTTTTTTGATTTTTTTTTTTTTTTTTGTGTTTTTTTTGTTTTTTTTGTTTTTTTTTTTTTTTTTTTGTTTTTTTTTTTTTTTTCTTTTGCTGTTTTTGATTTTTGTTTTTTTTTTTTTTTTTTTGTGCTTTTTTTTGATTTGTTTTTTTGATTTTTTTTTTTTGTTTGTTTTATTTTTTGATTTGCTTTTTTTTTTTTTTTGTTTTTTTTTTTTTTCTTTTTTTTTTTTTTTTGTCTTTTTATGTTTTAGTTTTTTGAACGCTTTTATTGTTTTTTTTTTTTTTTGTTTGATGATTTTTTCTTTTCTTTTTTTCTTTTTTTTTTTTTTTTGCTTTTTTTTTTTGTTTTTTTTTTTTTTTTTTGTTTTTTTTTTTTTGATTTTGTTTTTTTTTTTTTTATTTTTTTTTTTTTTTTTTTGTTTTTGTTTTTTTTTTTTTTTTTCTTTTTTTTTTTTCTTTTTTTTTTTTTTTTTTTTTCTTTTTTCTGTTTTATTTTTGATTTTTTGTTTTTTTGTTTTGATTTTTTGGATTTGTTTGATTGTTTTTTGTTTTTTTTTTTTTTTTTTTGTCTTTTTTTTGACTTTTTTTTTGTTTTTTTTTTTTTTTTTTTTGATTTTTGAATTTTTTTTTTGTTTTTTTGTTTTTTTTTTGATTGGTTGGTTGATTTTTATTTTTTGTTTTTTTGTTTTTTTTTTTTTTTTTTTCTTTGATTGCAGTTTGTTTTTGGAAATTTTTGTTTCTTTTCTGATTTGTTTTTTTTTCTTTTTTGTATTTTTTTTTTTTTTTCTCCGAATTGATTTGTGGTTTTGAATGTGAAGATTTTTTTTTCTTTGATTTTTTTCGTTGTTGGATGTTTGAAATGTGATTTGTTTTGATTTTTTGTTTTCTTTGTTCTTGTGTTTTTGCAAGTGGATTTTTTTTTGTGTTTCGCGAAGTGTTGTTTGTTTTCGTTAGAAGTTTTTGGTCTTTTTTTTTGATGATTTGATTTGTGTCGAGTGATGATGTCTGTTTTTGAATTGTTTTGTGATGTGTGTGAACGTTTTTGTTGAAGTGTTTCTTTGTGTGTGAATTTGTTAAGTTTTTGTATGTGCTTGATGAAGATGTTGTGTTGTGTGTCTTTGTTCTGTTTGTATGATTTTTTGTGGTTTGGTTAGTTGAATGGTTGATGATTTGGAAGGTTTTTCGATTGTTTTTTTGATTTTTTGTGTTTTTTGTGTTGACATTGATGATTTTTTTTTGATTTTGTGGTGATTTGTGAATCGAAGTGTGTTTTTGAATTGTTTGTTGTTGATTGATTGATTTTTTGTGTGTGTTTTTGAATTGGATATTGATGATGGTTCGTTTCGGTGGTTGTGAATCGTTTGGATTGATGTTGAATGCAATTTTTTGTTGTTGAAGTTTTTTATTTCGAATTGTTGATTTGTCGATGTGCTTTTTTTTTTTGATTTTGTTTGTTGAATCTGTTGTTGTCGTGTGTCCTTGTGTGTTTTGATTTTTGGTTTTTGATTTTGTGTGTTGTGTTGAATTGTGTGAATTGATGTGAATGTTGATTGATGTGTAGTGATGTTGTGTAGTGAAGTTTGTGGACTTTGTGATGGTTTGGTTTGTGAAGTTATGTTTGTTTGTTCTGATTTAGTGTGTAGTGTGTGGCTTGTGTCACGTTTTGGATGTTTTTTTTTGTTTGTTTTTTTTTTTGGATGGTGTGTTCGAATGTTTATTTTGTTTGTTTGTTTTGATTGATTGTTGATGTGGGTTTGTTTTGTGTTTTGGTGTTGATGTTTTGATGTTGATTTGAAGTGTGAAATGTTGATGATGTGGTGTGTAGTGTGATGATTGTGTTTTTTGTTGTTTGTTTGAATGAGTGATGATTGTGTCGTTTGGTAGGACTGGCAGTTTGTTTTCGTTTGATGTCTGATGTTGGGTGATTGTTGATTGAAGTGTGAATGTGTTTTGTTGTTGTTGTTGTTGGTTGTTTTGGAGTTTTGATGATGATTTTGACTGTTTGTTCTGATTGATTGTTGTGTGATAGCTGTGATTGAAAGTTTGATGAATGTTTGTTTTTTGTGCGTTGAAGTGTTGAATTTGTTTTGTTTGGTTGATGATTTGTTTGTGTTGTTTTGTGAATTGTTTTTTGTTGTTGTTGATTGTTTGATTTGTTTGTGTTTGAAGATGTTGTTTATTTGTTTGTGTGTATGTTTTTGTTTGTGTGTGATTTTTTTTTTGTTTTTTGTTTTGGTGTTGTGTGTGCTTGTTGTTGTTGTGTTTGATGTGTGATTTGTGTTGTTTGGTTTTTTTGTTTTTTGTTTGTTGATTTGAAGCTCTTTTTGGATCGTGTTGATTGTTTTTTTTGTGAATTTGTTTTTGTGAAAGTGTGTGGTGTGGGTTTTCTTTTTTTTTGATGATTGTTGTTGTTTTGTGTGATGAATGGTGTTGTTGAAAGTTGTTGGTTGTTGCATGTTGTTTTTGTGAATTTGTGTTTTCTGGTGTGTTTGAATTGTTTGTTGTTGAATTGATGTGTGATTTTCGTGTGATGTGTTGTGATAGTTCGATTGATTTTTGTGTGAGATTTTTTCTTTGGGGGGTTGAATTTTTGTTGTGAAGTATCTTCTTTTGATTGTTGATTTTTGTTTTCTTTGTTTGATTGTGTGTTTTTTGTTTGTGTGTTTGATTGTATCGAAGCTCTTTTTGTGCTTGTGTGCCTTTGTTGATGTTGTTTGTGAAGGTTTGTTTGTTGTGTGGGTTTTTTTGGTGTGGTTTGATTGAGATGTGTTTGTGATGTTTTTTGTTGACTTTATTGAATGTTTTATGATTTTATGTGCTTTTTTGTATGTTGTTTGTTGATTCTGATGATTTTCTGTGTTGTGATGGTGAGTTTTTTGTGATTGGTGTTTTTTGTGTGATGTCGTCTGTGAAGTGATTTGAGTTTTTTTGAAGTTGTTGTGTTTTTGATGATTTGGTTTTGAATGATGAAGTTGTTTGTTGGTTTGTTGAGTGTGATTGAAGTGTCTTTTTGTTCTTGTGTGATTGTTTTTTGTGTGATTTGTTGTTGTTGCAGTGATTGAAGTTGTGTGTTGAATTGTTTGAATTTTGATGTGAATTGGTGATGATTGATGTTTGTTTATGTGTTGATGTTTGTTTGATCTGATGATCTTTTGTTTTTTTGAATGTTGTGTTTTTGATTTTTTGATGGGATTGTGTATGACGATGTGTTTGTATGAATTCTTTTTTTTTGTGGATTTAGATTTTTTTTTTTGATTTTTGTGTTTTTTGATGATGTGTTGATTTGTGGAACTGTTTGTTGTTTGTGTCGATGATTGTGTGTGTTCGATTTGTTTTTGTTGATTGACATATGCTGTGTTTTGTTGTTGTGATTTGTGATGATTCGTGTTGTTTGTGTTTGATTTTTTGATTTGCGATCTGTTGTTTTGAAAAAAAAAATGATGATGGTTTGTGATTGTTTTGAATGAAGTGTTTGTTTGATTGGAATTGAATCTGAGTGATGTGTTGTATTTCTGTGTTGTTCTGATTTTTTTTGTTTGATTTGTTGATTGTTGTTCTGGTGTGTGTGAAGCTGATTTGAATGTGTGTTTTATTTGATGTTTTGTGTTGTGAAGCTTTTTTCGATGCTTATGTCTTTGATGTGGGGTTGTTTTGTTGAGTTGATAGTGATGAATGTGATGTTTTGATGTGTGGTTGTGATTTTGTATGATTGAATTTCGTTGGTTGTGAAGCTTTTGGTTGATTGTTTTTTGTGTTTGAGGATTTGTTCTTCGTGATGTGTGATTTTAGTTTTGTGTGGTGATGTTGCACTTTTGATGTTTGTTGTTTCCGATGATTGATGTCTTGATTGTGAAGTTTGTTTGTTTTGATTTGTTGATTGTTATATTGGTCTATTTTTGTGGGAAGTGATTGTGTTTTAGTTTTGTTTGAATGTTTTTGTGTTTTGTTGATGCGTGGATATGTGATTTGTTGTGATTTGAAGATTTTTGTTATTGAATCTTGTGATTGTTGGTGGATATCTGTGTTATTTGATGTGATTTTGTTTGATTGTGCGATTGTTTTTTCGTGTATATCGTTGTGACTCGTGATGTTGAATCTGACTGATTGTCTGTGAATGTAGAAGTGAAGGTGTGTGATTTGATGATTTGGTTGATGTGTTATTGGTGCTTTGTGTTTTTTGTTGAGTTGTTTTGATTGTGTACTGTCGTTTTTTGATTTGGTATGTGCTGTTTGATTGTTTTTGTGTTTTGGTTGTGTGATTTGTTTTTTTGTTTGATGTGTTTTCTGTCTTGTGTGTGTTTGATTTGATGATGGTTTGTCTGTGATATGGTGGTGATTGGTTGTAATGATGTTTGTTTGTGGGTTTTTGAAGTCTCTGTGTTTGTGAAGGTGTGAAGTTAGTATGTTTTGCATTAGTGTGGTATTTTGATTTTGTTTCTTTGATATTGTATTTGATGGTCTTTCGTGGCCCCCGATATGTTCTATTGTAGTTTGAATGTGATTTGATCTACGTTGGAAGTTGAAGGTTTGTGTTGAACTGTTGTGTGTGTGGTTAGAAGGTGTTTCTGTATTGATTTTCGATGTGGAAGTTTGATTTTTTGTTGCATTTGTGAGTTTGTTTGTCGAATTGTTGTTGTGGGATTTTTGTGAAAGTTGTTTTTTTTGGAAGTGTTTGGATGTTTGATGAGTTGTCTTTTTGTTGATTTGGTGAAGTGTTGTGAAGTGGTTGTTGGTTTTGTTTGTTTGTGTTGGTGTTTTTTGTTGATTTGAGTTGTTGTTTTTTGTTTGGCTTTGTGAATGTGTGATGTGAAGTGAAGTATGACTATTGGTGATGTGATTGTTGATATTGTGATGGTTTGTTGAATTCGGTTTGATCTTGATGTGTTTCGTTGTGGAAGTGCGGGTTGGATTGTGTTGTGATTTGAAGTTGTTTTTCGTTGTGCTTGATTTTTTTTGATTAGAGATGTGTTGCAGTGTCGATGTTTATTTGATGTGGTGTGTTGTTGGAGAATCGTGAACTTGATTGATGTTTGAATGGTTGTGTTGTTTCTTTGTTGTGACTTGTTTGACGTGTTTTTTTGTTTGACTGCTGTGGTTGTTGAGTATGTGTGTTTTTGTGTTTGAATTTGTGTTTATGATTTTGATTGTGTTGTTCTTGAGATTTTTTGGTTTTCTGTGATGTGATTTTTGTCTTTCGGTTTTGGAATTGTTTTTTTTTTGTTTTGTTTTTTTTTGTGTGTGTTTTTTTGATTGTTTTGTGTTGAATGTTTGATGTTGGTTTGGCTGGATTTTTTTTTTCGATCTTGTTTGAGTGATTTGTGTGTTTTGTTGTGTTGATGAATGATTTGAATAGTTTGTTTTTTGTTTGAATGATTTTGTTTTGTTTGTTTGTGATTGAAAAATTGTCTTTGATGGTGTTTGAAAGTGGTTGTTGTGTTGAATTTTTGGATGTTTATGGTTGAATGATGTGATTTTGGAAGTGGGAATTGTTCGTTTTGATATGATGGGTTCTTGTTGTGTTTCTGTTGTGATTTGTCGTTTGTTTGTTGATGTTTTTGTTCTTTGGGAGAGTGGAAGTTGGATTTGTGATGTTGATTTTTGATGTGTATGTATGTGTGTTTGTTTGTTTGATTGTGTTGGTGCTGATGATTTGATTTTTGATTTTTTTTGTGTTTGTTTTGTTTGTGGATGTGTGATTTTTTCGTGATTGATTTTGATTTTGTAGTTTTGTCGTGTGTGACTTTTTGATTGGATATGTTGTTGTTTGTTGGTTTTTGTGTGTCGATTTTTTTTTGGTTGGTTTGTGTTAGATGTTTGATGTGTTTTCTTTGAAGTGTTTGTATGATGTTTGTGGTTTTTTTGAATTGTTAGTGATGAAGTGAAAGTTGTTGTGTGTTGTGTTTTTGATGTTGTGTGTGATGTGATTTCTAGTTTGTTGTGTTTTTGACTGTGAAGTTTGACTTCTTTGTGTGTGTGATATCGTTGTGATTGTTTTGGATTGGATGAATTCTTTTTGTGTTTTGAACTTGTTTGTTTGTTGAGGATGAGTTGGTGCGATTTTTGTGAGTGTCTGATGGATTTTGGTGTCTTGATTGTGACATTGTTTTTGTTGTGTTGATGAGTGGCGATGGGATTTTGAGTGTGATGGGTGTTTGTTGTTCAGTGATGATTTGTCGTTGCTGTTTTGTGAATGTGAAGTGATGATTTTGTTGTTTTTTTTGTGTTTTGTTTAGAAAGTGATGTTTTTTGATTGATGAATTGTTTGTGTTGTGTTTGATGTTGATGTGTGACTTGATTTTGCATTGATTGAATGTGGTTTGTGAATGATGTGTTTGATTGTTTTTGGAATTTTTCTTTGTGTTTGATGTTTTTGTTGTTGTTGAAGCTCTTTGTTGTTTGTTTTGATTGAAGTTTTGATGTGTTTTGATGTGTTTGTCACTGTTGTGTGAATTGATGTGATTGTGATTGAACTTTGCTTTGTTTTTTTGATGTTTGTGTTATTGAAGTTTTTTTGATTGTGATGAAATGATAGATTGCCTGTGTTGATTTGTTGAATGTTTGGTTGATTTTGTTGTGTTTGTTGTTGTTTGATGATGTGGTTGGTTTGTTTTGATTTGA
>JACEEZ010010650.1:23373-57684 GCA_016584305.1 Chionoecetes opilio | reverse complement strand
CACTGCACTCCGGCTGCTGTCTGTTGCTTGAGCATCTCTAGCAGCCTAGAAACCCACTGCTCGTAGCGACATACTGATACCACCAGTAGAAAACTCATCAACATGTCAAAATGTTCTTTCAATCTACAACCTTGAAGTGGCATACATTCTTAATCCCTTGAGGCCCAGAACGTAATTTCCATTGTAATTTTACCACCATTAGACGATTTTAATGAATATAAGCAATATTTTATACTTTATGACTTGTTTAGACATCCCTTTCCACTAGATGATTAAGTATATTAAGCTACTAGCCGCAAAGCCGCCCTCCAGGCGGACTTTGTGGCTAGCTCCTGCGGAGGGCTATTGGTGGGCCTTTGGCCCACCAAACACAGACTCTCCAGATGTCCCCTTCTAGCTTTCCTGAAATCATGGATGTAGAAATGTATGTATTAACGCCAACCCATTCACATCACCCCCAACCCATTCACTCACCCATTACCCCCCACCCATTACCCATCACCCCCCACCCATTCACTCACCCATTACCCATCACTACACACCCATTCACTCACTCATTACCCATCACCCCCCATCTATTCCCTCACCCATTACCCATCACCCCTCACCCATTCACTCACCCATTACCCATCACCACACACCCATACACTCACCCATTACCCATCACCACACACCCATACACTCACCCATTACCCATCACCACACACCCGTACACTCACCCATTACCCATCACCACACACCCATACACTCACCCATTACCCATCACCACACACCCTTTCACTCACCCATTACCCATCACCCCCCATCTATTCCCTCACCCATCACCCATCACCCCCCACCCATTCACTCACCCATCACCCCACACCCATTACCCATCACCCCACCCATTCACGCTCCCATTACCCATCACCCTACATCAAGGTTTCCTCAATTCTCGCAACCCACTTTTTTTTCACAATTCTCGCTAATAGGCTGCTAAAAAAAAAGAAAAAAAAAGTGATCGGATCATCTCATAAGTGGGCTTAAAACCTTCCCCTGGTCGACCTGGTTCCAAAACTGTGCCATATGAGGGGATTGCGCCACAGGGGGCGGAACCTATACCACACTCTTGTTTCTTGTTTCTTGTTTGTTTTGTTTAGAGGATAATGCCTCAGAGCCATAGTGATCTACCGCTGCTGCATATTAGTGTTGGCCGAAGCCACCACCCCGGGGGGGGGGGTTACAAACCCCCGGCTGGCACCCGGTACCCATTCACTGCTGGGTGGACAGGGGCTAGGGATTTAAGAAAGACCACCCATCTATCTTTCGCTCCGCCCGGGGATCGAACCCGGGACTTCTCGGTTGTAAGCCGAGCGGGCTAACCACTACACTACAGAGTTCCCTATAATACACACACACACACACACACACACACACACACACACACACACACACACACACACACACACACACACACACACACACACACACACACACACACACACACACACACACACACACAGACAGACAGACAGACACACTTTCGCTTATATTATTATAGATTTATCGTAACTTTATGGCTGACAACAGACGATTTTATATAGCAAAGGAAAGATCTGGGCGTGAAGGGGTTGAGGGGTTGGGAACACTAATACAGTTCCTCCTGTCCGTGTATCACTGGTGTCAGTGTCAGTGTCAGTGTCATCACTGGAGAGTTGTTCTTTTTTAGTATGCATTGCGTCCCGACGGTGAACATTCCCTTACCCGTGTGCCCTGTCGCCTGCCTAGAGTACTGGCTGTGTATGGCATGGCACGGCAGCCTGTATATGCACCACAGGGGTCCTCGTGGCAGCCACACTACACTGTCCGTGCAGCGCTTGACGAGGTCACTGCAGCATCGCCGCCTTGGAGAGCGTGTGAGCGGTGGTCAGCCAAGGCGTCACTCACTAAAAATAGATTAAAACCCGAACATACCTAATATTGCATCTCGAGTAGTGTATAGGGGCACACACACACACACACATGCATGCACACACACACACACACACACACACACACACACACACACACACACACACACACACACACACACACACACACACACACACACACACACTCCGCAATCTAGGAACTCCATAGTGTAGTGGTTAGCACGTTCAGTTCACAACCGAGAAGTCCCGGATTCCCCCGGCAGAGCGGAGAAAGATGGGCGGTCTCTTTAAAACCCGAGCCCCTGTCCACCCAGCAGTGAATGGATACCGGGTGTTAGCTGGGAGTTGTGACCCGCCTCCTGGGGTGGTGGCTTCGGCCAACACTAAGCACTAAGGAAGTAAGGATGAATGATAAAAAAAAGATGTAGATATGGAGATGGGGCCATACGAGTGTAGCTCAGGCCCTGTAAAATACAACTAGATGAATACATACACACACACACACACACACACACACACACACACACACACACACACACACACACACACACACACACACACACACACACACACACACACATGTTTATGAAGAAATATTGACATCAATTAAAAAAACGAATAAGTAAACATAAATAAATAAATAAATAAATATATGAATTGCCATGTTTATGTTTCTAACAAATATTGAAATGGAACAAAGCAGTCTGTCTGTGTGTGTGTGTGTGTGTGTGTGTCATTCATTCCTTGACACAGTGGGTGAGTGGGTTGGCAGCGTCATGATGGGCTGCCGTGACCGCTGGGTTGGTTGTGGGAATAATAAATGAAAGCTGCCAAACACGTGTGCCGCCGCCATCACGTCTGTATAACTAAACACTCATTTTCAGCATCCATGTTTACCACACAGAAGATATTTTCGGGGTCTTGCCGAGTACTTGTTTTATCCTAACATGATACATTGTTAACACCTTCACGCCCAGATCTTTCCTTTGCTATATACAATTGTCTGTTGTCAGCCATAAAATTACGAAAGGTGACTTAATATACCAAATTAGCTAGTGAACAAGGGTACAAAACAGGTCATATCTATAAAACATTGCTTGCATCTATTAAAATCGTGTAATGGTAGTCAAAATACAATGAAAATTACGTCATGGACTTCAAGGGGTTAAAGCGAGAGCAAACACTTCAAGGCGTGCCGAGACTGGGCTGCCTAGTATCTCCACTCAGATAAAATTGAAAACACAAATCATAAGTCAATATATGAATGAAATATTACGTCATCATAACGGATAAAAAGACAAAATAACAATGCTAATCAAGAAATAAGTACTTGTTAGTACATTGCATAGGATGTAGCAATATATTCACTGCCTGAACCTCACAGTAAAGAGGAATAGGGGATAGAAGTAAAGAAGTAAAGAAGTAGTAAAATAAAGAAGATAGTAATAGGAGTGCGGTGAACATTTAGGACTTGTACAGTGAGTTAGTTTGTTAGTTAACTTTTGGAATTTTTATTGGAATGGACTCAGTAGACAGGTAGTTAGTGCGGAGTCATTAGTGAGCTTTAAAAGGAGACCAGATAAATTCATGGATGGGGATGAAAGGTGGATGTAGGTAGTGTTAAGTAACGGGAACTACCTCGTGTAGGTCTCACGGCCTCTTGTAGCTTCGTTATTTTCTTATGTTCTTAACTTATTGACCGCAAAAAACCCAACAATAACACTGAAAACATATTCCCATGGCAGTCCACAGTGTTTACAACATCAACTATAAACAAATCCATAAAACAATGAACTTAAACTTGCTCTTACGATTTCATAATACAATATAAACTAAATTTACAACAACATAAACCAATAAAAACAGTACCTTAAAAGAGTATAAGAAAATCCGGCACACTAAGACTTTAGACTTATTCTCGTGCTGAACACAACTATACGTAGGCCTATCTTATTATCTTATTGCTATCTTATATTATATTATCTTATTATCTTAGTGCGAGGAAAGTAAAAAATATGAAAATCCGGCACACAACGACCTTAGACTTATTCTCGTGCTGAACACAAATGTATCTTGTTATCTTATTCTAGTGATCTGGCACATTTTCCCTTTTTAGCATTAAATCAATCAATTATTCTGGTGAACGCCTTTCAGCCTTAAGGATATCTCTAAGTATAGTCCTCTAGTTGTACAGTGCTAATGATAAAGGGCTCAGAATTGACTTTTGAGGGGAAGGTGGACGTATATTATAGTCCCCCGAATTGATTAGTGTTAGTGGTACACGGCCACCTCGATTTACGAATGGGCTACGTTCCTGAAAAACTGTTTGTAAATCGAAAATTCGTAAATCGAATGTATTTTTCCCATTTAACCCCATTATTTAATTTGAGATACGTTCCACTCCACCATTTCCTGGACTCCACTGTCAATTTTGCTGAAAACATCTGACATGATCTTTCTTGTAGGATGCAGCTGTTGCTCTGTTTCTAAATCTTCTTCTGATGCATCCCCCTCTACTGCTTGTTGCTGTTCTATTTCTCTAAGATCTTCGACACTTAGCTCCTCGCTGTGTGATTCTAGCAACTCGTCGACATCCTTAGCTTCCACAGTCGACGGGGAAAGGCTAAACCAATTAGCCATTAGGGTACGCCGTAGGTCCAATGAAAAGTGAAATATAGATTATTTCGAATTTGGCAGGGTGTTTTCTTATGTAAAATTGAATTTTAAGGGTGGTTTGACTTCTTCAACTTTTTGGTTTGAGCACTTCTTGCTATGCAAAAATGGACTTTTATATTTATATGCAAAACATAGCTTAAAGTGCGATTTTGCATAGTAAGAATTGCTCAAATGCAAAAATGGAAATAGATAAAATCGTCTTAGAATTCCATTTTACATAGGAAATTGGCATGCCAAAGTTGAGAAAAAGAATTTTTGTTATACGGCGTACCCTAACCAGGGTACCAAAATAGTTGGATTGGGTTACGATGGGAGGAAGGACAAGACCAGGGCGATGGTGCCCGACAGCTATGGGAAACTGCACCCAAGGTTGATCAGGGAGGAGCATGTGTCAGTGACAGAGGAGCCATCTGGAAGGTACCTTTGGCACTTTGTACCAGAGGACCCGGTGCCACCTGAGAAGCCTGCGTTCAAGGTGGCTCAGGCTCTCTATGATCTGCTGGTGACATACGACTCCACTGACTCACTGATCGTACTGCAAGGTGACTCAACTAGGGCCAACACGGGGTGGAAGGGTGGTACTCACGCCCATTTGGAGAAGATGCTGGGACGCAAGCTCTTCTGGAGTATATGTGTGTTGCACACAAACGAGTTGCCCCTGCGCCACCTTATCACCAGCATCGACGGGCCTACCTCATCTGACACTGGCTTCACGGGTCCAGTGTGCAGTCTGCTGTCCAGCGTGAATGAGATGCAGTACAACGCAGAGTTCAGAGGAGTGCCAGGCGGTGAGGATCTCACGGAGATACCGGAGTATATCCTGGTCAACATGTCCACTGACCAGCAGGTCTCCTACCAGCTGGTCCAGGCTGTGAAGCGGGGCGTTCTCCCATCCGAGCTGCAGGAGATCAAGTGTGGCAAGGTGTCCCACTCCAGATGGCTCACCACAGCCAAAGCCTTGCCACAGCCCAGTCGCTCGTGTACATGTGGACCAGAAAGCATGGACTGACTGGCAAAGAACTGAATACCCTGGAAATCCTAGTCAAGGGGCCGGATTCAGCAAACTTACCAGCGATACCCTGTTACGAGGTCGAAGTTACTAGACCGCTACGAGAGATGGCAAAACTGTATTCGGCAACGATATTGTAAGCACCTAGTAAGCTACGAGGTCCATTGCAGCTGGTAGCCACCAGAGGGTCTGGTGTCGCGCAACAGCAAATCATCTCCACGCTTACAAAAGGCGTGTTGGGCTTACACGTGCTTTCCTTTCTTTCTCCTTTCTCTCATATCTCTCTCTCTCTCTCTTCTCTCCTCTCCTCTCTCTCTCTCTCTCTCCTCTCTCTCTCTCTCTCTCTCCTCCTCTCTCTCTCTCTCTCTCTCTCTCTCTCTCTCTCTCTCTCTCTCTCTCTCTCTCTCTCTCTCTCTCTCCTCTCTCTCTCTCTCTCTCTTTTCTCTCTCCCTCTCTCTTCTCTCTCCTCTCTCTCTCTCTCTCTCTCTCTCTCTCTCTCTCTCTCTCTCTCTCTTTTCCCTCTCTCTCCTCTCTCCTTCTCTCTTTCTCTATCTTCTCTCCTCTTCTCTCTTCTCCTCTCTCTCTTCCTCTCTCTCTCTCTCTCTCTCTCTCTCTCTCTTCTCTCTCTCTCTCTAATCTCTCTCTCTCTCTTCCTCTTCTCTCTCTCTCTTCTTCTCTCTCTCTCTCCTCTCTCTCTCTCTCTCTCTCTCTCTCTCTCTCCTCTCTCTCTCTCTTCTCTCTTCTCTCTCTCTCTCTCTCTCTCTCTCTCTCTCTCTCTCTCTCTCTCTTCTCCTCTCTCTCTCTCTCTCTCTCTCTCTCTCTCTTTCTCTCTCTCCTCTCTCTCTCTCTCTCCTTTCTTTCTTGTTCATCACTATTTCTTCTCCTCTTCTCTTCTTCTCCTAGCTTCATTTACACTAATATTCCTACATTATCCATTACTAGGATGATTGAATGTAGTGATGATGTGTGTGTGTGTGTGGTATGTAGATATTGTAGACACATATATATCGTAATATATACATCATAGCCAGTATGTGAAAGTGAAATTTCATGTGTGGAGGATGAAGAGGAGAGAGAGAGAGAAGGAGGAGGAGAAGAGAGAAGAGAGAGAAGAAAGAAAGGAGAGAGAGAGAGAGAGAGAGAGAGAGAAGAGAGAGAGAGAGAGAGAGAGAGAGAGAGAGAGAGAGAGAGAGAGAGGAGAGAGAGAGAGAGAGAGAGAGAGAGAGAGAGAGAGAGAGAGAGAGAGAGACCGTGTTCCTTCCCGCTAAAATATCTGGTAAATCTGCTGGTAAGCCGCTACTAGACACAGGGAGCACTCGTAGGTTACCAGGATATTTACAATATCGTAAGTGTTTGCTGAATAGGGTCTTGCCATGTGCGCGGAGGTACGAGGAAATTTACCAGAGTTTTACCTCGTAAATGGTTTGCTGAATCCAGCCCAAGTACTGCCTGCAGGTGTACTTCAAACTCTACTACGACATCAAGGTTCACCACAGACTAGAGGACGGCCCCAAGCACATCCTCACGCAGCTCAGAGTGATGAGGTCGCAGCCCAAGAAGGTCCAAACAGCTGTGACCTTCTACGTGAGGACAGGAGCATGGTTCGCACACTCAGAATGTGTCCTCTCGCTGATGGCGAGTCAGAGTGAGGACGACCGCAGGTTCGCCGTGACCCAGATTTTGAAGCTGAGGGCTGGCGAGGAGTATGGGGACACCAGTGTAAGACCTCGCATCACACCCAAGCTGAACTTATCAGCCACCAGCTTGCAGACACTGATCAGCTGGCAACCTGGCCAGGTGCACGAGCCGGCATTCACCTGTTCACTGTCCGGGGATCAGATCCAGGAGATCCTGGTCAAGCCGTACGAGGTTCCGGAGTTCTCTATCCACACTCAGAGCACCGAAAGAGTCGTGAAGCAGGTGACAGAGGCTGCGGCAGCAGTGGTGGGGCAGCAGGCCAGAGACGGGTTCATCCGGGATCGGGCCCACCACCGGGAGACCATGCCCTGCTTCAGGTCTAAGAAGGACATGATGGACACGTTCTAGGCCAACGTAGAGGCTGTGACACTGTGATGTAGTGCCTGATGAACCAACTGATCACAAAGAGCTTACCACGCTAGTCATTTGGAACTCATATTGGTGTGTGATGCAATACACAGGACCAACCGGACACTGCGTACTCATTTAAGCATTATTCGATAAGGGTGCAATATAAAAGTGCGATTTTGCATAGTAAGAATTGCTCAAATGCAAAAATGGAAATAGATAAAATCGTCTTAAGAATTCCATTTTACATAGGAAATTGGCATGCCAAAGTTGAGAAAAAGAATTTTTGTTATACGGCGTACCCTAATAGTCATGTCCTTCACTCGCACGCCTTCGTCAAATTTCTTGAGAATCGCTATCTTAGTCTCTAGTGTTATGGCTTTTCTGGCTTTCTTGGGCTTAGGACCACCCACACTAGCACTGGCACCATGCTTGGGAGGCATTGTTCACTGAAATAATCACTGAAATGTCTGATTATACACAATAATGTTCATAAACACAGCACGACCGGTCGGAGAATATGTAAACAAATAATCTTGAGCGTCTCCGCGTGTGGCTGTGCTGAGCCATAGACCACTGTATACCTGGACTGCACACGCGACAATGTTTTGAATTGCGGGGCTGCATAGGGGCCTGCGGGGCGCCCGACAAAGAGATATAGTGGTCTATGGACTATCATATAGACTGGTTTATCAGTATATATGATATACTGTAATCTTCGTAAATGTTTGTTCTATAATATTATCAAATAAAAAACAGTAAAACACGCTAAAGAAATGCCATTACGAGACAATGAAGAAATATGCATGAACTTAATATTCACTTAACTCTTCGCCATTTAAAACTTTGCGAGTCAACTTTTATCATGAAGGGTATCAATAGAAGCGCAATTTTATTAGCTTTCCATTGCTATATTTTGTTATCTGATAAATTAATTAAAACCATGCATAAATTAGCGTTAAATAAATAAATAAAATCATCAATCGGGTAATTTTCCCGATTGATGATGTTATTTATTTACTTACTAGCCGCAAAGCCGCCCTCCGGGCGGACTTTTTGGCTAGCTCCTGCGGAGGGCTATTGGTGGTGGGCCTTCGGCCGACCACCTGTGTTTGGTGGGCCTTCGGCCCACCAAACACGGACTCTCCAGATAGCCCCTTCTAACTTTCCTGAAATCATGGATGTAGAAATGTATGTATTACCCCCACCCATTCACTCACCCATTACCCATCACCCCCCACCCATTCACTCACCCATTACCCATCACCCCCCACCCATTCACTCACCCATTACCCATCACCACACACCCATTCACTCACCCATTACCCATCACCCCCCACCTATTCCCTCACCCATCACCCATCACCCCCAACCCATCACCCCCCACCCATTCACTCACCCATCACCCCACACCCATTACCCATCACCCCACCCATTCACTCACCCATTACCCATCACCCTACATCAAGGTTTCCTCAATTCTCGCAACCCACTTTTTTTTTCACAATTATCGTTAATAGGCTGCAAAAAAGAAAAGAAAAAAAAAAGTGATCGAATCATCTCATAAGTAGGCTTATGACCTTCCCCTGGTCAACCCGGTTCCAAAAATGTGCCATATGAGGTGATTGCGCCACGGGGGGCGGAACCTATACCACACACACACACACACAGACAGACAGACAGACAGACAGACAGACAGACAGACAGACAGACACACTTTCGCTTATATTATTATAGATATATTTCGTTTTCTGATAAATTAATTAGCACCATGTATAAATTAGCGTTAACTAAATAAATAACCTCATCAATCGGGAAAATTACCCGATTGATGATTTTATTTATTTATTTAATGCTAATTTATGCATGGTTCTAATTAATTTATCAGATAACGAAATATAGCAATGGAAAGCTAATAAAATTGCGCTTCTATTGATACCCTTCATGATAAAAGTTGACTCGCAAAGTTTTAAATGGCGAAGAGTTGAACTGAATATTAAGTTCATGCATATTTCTTCAGAGTCTCGCAATGGCATTTCTTTAGCGTGTTTTACTGTTTTTTATTTGATAATATTATAGAACAAACATTTACGAAGATTACAGTATATCATATATACTGATAAACCAGTCTATATGATGCGTGTATATATATATATATATTATATTATAATATATATATATATATATATATATATATATATATATATATATATATATATATATATATATATATATATATATATATATATATATATATATATATATATATATATCCGAGCGGCCCTCCGACTTCAGGGCAAGTTCAGGCCCATGTGCAACAGGCCGATATTCCGTGCGCAGTCCAGGTATACAGTGGTCTATGGCTGAGCCAATGGTTCTGTTTACTGAACTTTTTACAATATTTAGGTGTTATAAATATTCTTACTATTTATGTATTACATTTTTTAAATTTAATTTGTTTATGAATTTACGAACTTTTGCTCGTAACTTCGAATTATTCGTGTGTAAACCGAATTTTGAGACAAAATAATTTTGTTCGTATCTTCGAAAATTCGTAAATAGAGTGTTCGTAAATCGCGGTATGAGTATACAGTAAAAGCCTTATAACTCGGCACTGTATAACTCGGAATTTGATATAACTCGGCATGGCAAAGGTAAAGTTTTTTTTGTTTTATTATTTTTTTTATTATAATTATTATTATTATTATTTTTTTTTTTTTTTTTTTTTTTTTTTTTTTCTTACACACACCTATGCCTATAGCGCGTGTAGGCAGTGAGTTACAGGAGTGGGATGGTAGGCCCTGGAGGCTCACTCGAGGGCTGTGATGGTTGACCCTCGCCCGTGGTGGCGCAGGCAGGATTGTAATAGTGACGCCCAGGGCCGGATCAAGAGCTGTGGGGGCCCTGCGGCTCAGCTTTTGTGGGGGCCCTATATTCGCACGAAAATTAAGCACTTTTGTGGGTATTTTGAGGCCTATGTTTGGCAAAGAACTATTAATGCATAGACTGGTATTCAGAGATAAAGGATGAAACAGAGACAGACAAATATGTTTTGGTTTTGTAACTTGCCAATGTTTTTAATATTACTGCTTAAAGCTAATATACATATGGTGGGGGCCCTGGGGCAAGAGCCCCGGTAGCCCCCCCCTTAATCCGGCCCTGGACTGATGCCTGTGATTCACAGGCATCAGTCAGTCAGTCATTCACATACACAGGGGGCGGCTCATGCCGCCCCCTGTGTCCTCCCATGCACTCACAGTCGAAGGTGGAGTTAATGGACAGGGCATGTGGGTGTTCTTAGGCCACTCGACGGTGCAGAAAGATTTCAAGTGGATTTATGGGTCTCACTTGGGATCGAACTCAGGTCTTCAAGAACGCCACTCGGTGACGCTAACCACTCTGCTACGAGGCCCTAAACTGCATCTCAGGGGTTTTCACTGGGCATATCTGCCCTCACAACTCTTGTGTGAACATGTAAACAGAAAGTCAGCAAAAAATAATGTATCTCGGCATATTGATGTTATAACTGCATCTCTTCGCTTACACTCGGCATATCGTCAGTCGCATAAAGTCGTATTTTTGTCCTTTTGATCTTTTCCTGTAGACTCAGACTCTTCAATTTCATTCCCTTCCTGCTGGAGACACCCTTGCGTGATGGAGCTGACATCTTGAAATACAGTACTGTATGATGTAATCCCAAAACACGTAAAATAGGCGGCAAAGTAAAGCAAAGGTCGGGAACGAGCATGTAGACTGTCAGCTGAGCCGTGTTTATGTCGTCAAAGCACCGTCTTGGATACGAATTCCGTTTTTAGTCAAAATTGAAAAAGGATTGGTTTCTGCTTCAAAAACACAACAAGCTTGGTAGGAGCCAAAATAATAATCAATGCAAAATATTGCAAACAATATCACAAAGTAGTATAACACACATTTCAGCAAGTGTTATTGGATTGGGATTCGTAATCCAAGACGGTGCTTGGACGACAAAAACATGGCGCAGCCTACACACTGGTTCCTGACCTTTGCTTTAATTTGCCACCTATTTTACGTGTTTTGGGATTACATCATACAGTACTGTATATCAAGATGTCAACCCATCATGCAAGGGTGTCTTCAGCAGGAAGGGAATGAAATTGAACAGCCTGAGGCCCTGAGCCTGCAGAAAAAGGTGAAAGTGCTGGCAAGGATGGATGCAGGTGCGTCCATGCGTGCTATTTGTGCTGAGTTTGATATCAAATCCAGCACATTCCATTCTACCCGTTCACTTGGTAAGTGTAGTTTTATGCTTTTACAGTACTGTATTTACCTTTTTTTTTTTTTTTTTTTTTTTTTTCTTTCCCCCCCATATCAGAGGAGGACATTGCATAACTCGGCACATTGAATAACTCGGCAAGGGCCAGAGCCCCTATCGTGCCGAGTTATAAGGCTTTTACTGTAGTTATAGTTAGCATACTTCATATCCTATCATTCTTCACTACGAAACCTCCATGTTCCTATCTTCTTTAGGGACATGGTATCCTTTTCCAACTGTAATCTTACATGTAGTTGATAGTAGTATGTAGTTCAGCAGATACCCTCGCTATAGACCAATAGGTCTCCTGGTATCTGTTATTCCTATGTATTCCTATGTATTCTCCTGCTCTTCCTCCTCCCCCCTCTGCTCCTCCTCCTCCTCCTCCCCATTAAATAGTGGTGTTCCTCAAGGATCAGTTCTCGGACCTATCCTGTTCTTAATATACATAAATGACATTGACGAGGGAATCACATGCAGGATATCGAAATTTGCTGATGACACGAAAAATCACAAACATAGCCCCTACAGAATCTCAGCGCCAACTCATACAAAACGACCTTAAACACGCTAAAGGAATGGTCAAAAAACATGGCAAATGAATTTCAACCTTGACAAATGCCATGTACTACATATCGGTAATAACAAACCCTCATAAAAGTTTTCGTGATGAACGATTTCCAACTAACAAGTGTTTATAAAAAAAAGATTTAGGCGTTATAATCTCGAAAGATCTCAAACCCAATAAAACCAAATTATAGAGGTAGTAAAAACTGCAAAAAAATTGGTTGGCTTTATGGACGACTTTCAGTTTCAAATCTGAAAAAGTTATACTCACTCTTTTAACTCGCTTGTTCGCCCCATCTAGAATACTGTGTGCAGTTCTGGTCACCTTATTATAAAAAGGACATAGATAAACTAGAAAAAATACAGGCAGAGTAAACAAAATGATACCTAGATTTCGAAATAAAACGTACGAAATCGGCTCAAAAAAACTTAACTTATTCCACTAACAAAACGAAGGATAAGAGGTGACCTCATCGAAAGTATTTAAAAACTTCAACGGATTTACGAACGTAGTGCCAGAAAATCTTTTCCGCTAGACCGGTCAAGCTCAACTAGAAAAAAAACGGATTAAAATAAGCAGGAAAAAGGGGTTTTTAAAAGAACGAAGCAAAATACTCTTTACAAACCGGGGTTGTAAACGTATGGAATGGGCTGCCCTCAGACGTAGTAAACTCAAATACAATAGAATCATTTAAAAGTCGCCTCGATAAATATTTCATATCAAATCCCGGTTGTCACTGTTTATCTCGGAATAAAAATTTATCTCGCGGGCCTCTGAAATTACTCTCATTGCGTAAAATGATTTCGAGTCGCGTCTACACAACCCCCCCCACACGTCTCAGACAGCCCCGAGTAAACGGTCACTACTACAACTTTTGACCGTGGACGGGCTGGGGTTCAGTAAGGGCCGTCAGTTAGTGACCACCATGGGGAAATTTTTTATACCAGGGGTCACTGCTGCAGGGGGCTTTGAAGTGCACGGCGTCCTATTGGAAAGTGCACTACCGCAGTGGTTTGAAACGGAAGGGGGCCTGATTGACTGCTGCCTCCCAAGAAAGCGCCGGGCAAGGCTGCCGCACCACCCGTGAACTTCCCACACTGACCCTACACCAACACTACATTAGCCCCTCATAACACACACAGATAGCCCCGAGTTTAACGGTTACCATACTACTCTCGACCTGTGACGGGCTGTGGTTCAGTTAGGGTCCTGACAGTTAGTGGACCACCATCGGGATTTAAGGGTACCAGGGGTCACTGCTGCAGGAGGCATTGAAGTGTACGGCGTCCTTTACATGGAAAGTACACAATCCGCAGTGGATTGAACGGAGCGGGGCCTGTTTGACTGCTGCCTCCCAAGAAAGCGCCAGGCAAGGCTGCCGGCACCACCCTTTGAACCTCCACAATGTGTTCACACCATTACAAAACACACATAACATGACCTATCTATCAAGCACTAAAACCTACCCCCACAAACTAGTAGTAGTTAGCCATAGATTACAGCTTTCAACTTTCCTCACAAATTCCAGCAGTTTTCTATATTGCATGGTATCACTTCTTTCCGGCCCGCTTCGGCTGGAGGGGTGGGTGGGTGAGGAGGAGCCTTCTACTTCCTATCCTTTCTCTTATTTTCTAGTTAGTGTAGTGTAGTTAAAGCAAACAGTCTTGTAAGGGACCTATCGGTCTGTTGCTGTTTGTGTTTTCCTTTGTTTGTATTCCCCCTCCTGGTAAACCCCCACGCAAGGTTTCAAGACTATAAGGAACTTTTCTACCCCTAATGCCAAAGCGTTATTTTAAAGCGAAATGAAATGAATGGTTTATGTATGTTCCGAAAGCCCGATATCGTGAGTATCACAGAGACTTAGGTCAACACAAAGATAAACATTACTATCTGAAATAGCCATCCAGGCTATAACACATTTCTTAATTATCCAACGCATAAAGCAGGTGGAGGGTGTCCTTCTTTACATTAAAGATTTAAATTACAAGCAACCCCCAAGGGCAAAGTAAATCAAAATCATTATGACTCAGTGTACGTCAAGATTGAGCTGAACGGGGAAACTGTTCACTCTGGGACAATATATCGTCCTCCTAAATCCAATGCGGAAGTAGATTGCCTCCTGCATGACGAGAGTAAGTCAGTGGTCAATAATAATAACGAAACAATTATGTGCGCGGATTTAAACCGGCCTCGTATAAACTGGGGAAAAATAAAATTTTGTTGATAGCGAAGGTATGCGATGTAGATATGGTTTAAATGAATGATAATTACGTCAGGTGTACAACAACCTACAAGGGATAATAGTATTTGGATTTAGTTCTCACTTCCGACACTGATCTCATTGATTACTGCGACATAGGTTTGATTGATTGATTGATGTTTTAAATTAGGCTTAACATAACATACATAAAGTTTAAAAATACATTACTTAATACAAGCCGCGGTCCATTGAGACCAGACTCTTTTATGGAACCCGATGCCTTAGATTTTTTAGATTACAACTGCGTGGAAACGTGTGGACTTTTAGTATCGAACATGTTATATATATATAGAAATATATATAGAGGCTCATTTATGTGTTATAATAATAAATATAGAAAAATAGATAGTAATAATAATAATAATAATAAAAAATAATGATAATGATAATATTAATATTAATAATAATAATAATGAAAATAATAATAAAAAATAATAATGAAAGTAAAAGTGAATGGGCCCTAGAAGGATGGATGCAATTGCCGCCAAAGAATGGAGGTTGTGGCCTGAGGTGGAGTTAGAAGAGTGGAACCAAAATAGAAGGGGTAAAGAAAAAAAATTTAAAGAGGGTGGAACCAAANTGGCTCCCCCTCGAGGGTGCCGGATAAACGAGGTTCTCCTGTAGTAACATGTGGGTTTTACGAGGTTGGGGGGTTAGCCCAACCTTAACCCTCCCCATTTATCCGGGCTGGGGACCGGCAAGGGACTGCCCCGTACAGGGCATCCCCCTTGGCTGGGTTACCTAACACACGAGGCGTGCTGGCAGGCAAGGTCTAGAAAGAGAAAAAACCTTCCTATTGTTTTTAAAGATGGGATAAGGATGGGATAAATTAATTAGAACCATGCATAAATTAGCGTTAAATAAATAAATAAAATCATCAATCGGGTAATTTTCCCGATTGATGATGTTATTTATTTAGTTAACGCTAATTTATACATGGTGCTAATTCATTTATCAGAAAACGAAATATATAAGTAAATAAATAACCTCATCAATCGGGAAAATTACCCGATTGATGATTTTATTTATTTATTTAACGCTAATTTATGCATGGTTCTAATTAATTTATCAGATAACGATATATAGCAATGGAAAGCTAATAAAATTGCGCTTCTATTGATACCCTTCATGATAAAAGTTAACTCGCAAAATGGCGAGGAGTTGAAGTGAATATTAAGTTCATGCATATTTCTTCAGAGTCTCGCAATGGCATTTCTTTAGCGTGTTTCACTGTTTTTTATTTGATAATATTATAGAACAAACATTTACGAAGATTACAGCATATCATATATACTGATAAACCAGTCTATATCAATCAATCATTGGGGGCATACGCCGGGGGGCGCGTCGCCTCGTCCACCCTACGACGCCACTCCCGGGGGTCACCACGCGCGAGTTCCCATGCAGGCTCCTTTCCCATACCAAGCAGCTCTCGACAAGAAACATCAACTTGCCCCAGCCATGAGCCTTGTGGGTGCCCCCTTGGCCTCCTCCACGCCGGATTGTCTCTTACAGATACAACCCGATGGGAAGGATCGGTTTCAGGGTAGCGTGCCACATGCCCATATAGCCGAAGTTGGCGCTGACGGACTATGCAGGTAATAGGCCTCGATTCAGTCTCACGGTGCAATCGCTGATTTGACACGTAATCATCCCAGCGATACCCCATGATTCTGCGAAGACACTTATTACCAAAGGCATTGATTAGTCTCTTCAAGTCACTATTTAGTGTCCATGTCTCACAACCATAGAGTAAGACAGGGATCACAAGCGATTTGAAGATCCGGATCTTTGTCCTCCTGCACAGGTACCGACAACGCCAAATACTCCCGCTGAGCGAGTCCATAACACCGTGGGCTATGCCAATCCGCCGTAAGACTTCTTGACGTGACCCGCCGTCATTATGGACTGCGCTACCAAGGTATGTAAAACTTTCCAAGATCTCAATGTCCTCGCCACACGCATGAACAGACTGTACTGCTTCATCTAGTAAGTCTCCAAACACCTGGACCTTGGTCTTGAGCCAGGAGACCTCAAGTCCCAAAGGCTTTGCCTCCTCGTGCAGCGCCTCGAGAGCCATCACCAGGACCTCCAGCGACTCAGCAAAGATTACTGCATCATCGGCAAAAACAAGATCAGTGATCTTGGTGTTGCCAACGGATGCTCCACAATCACTTTGATCTACAACCTTGTCCAATACCCAGTCCATACAAGCGTTGAAAAGTGATGGGGCAAGGACGCACCCTTGCCTCACTCCTGTATTCACAGGAAAGAAGCCGGATACACCTGCCCCACACTTCACAGCACTCTCAGTCCCAGAATACAGACCAGTTATCAAACCAATAGTCCTTGCAGGAATCCCTCGAAGTCGCAGAAGATCCCAGAGTGACTCACGATGCACTGAGTGAAACGCCTTCTTGAGATCAACATAGGCTGCAAGCATCCCCTGTCGAAACTCACGTCGGCGTTCCACCAGGACACGAAGCGCTAGGATACGGTCCGTTGTTGACTTACCAGGCGTGAACCCAGACTGCTGAGGTCTCTGATGCTTCACCAGATGGCTGCGAATCCGTGTCAGCAATAGATGGGCAAGCAACTTGCCTGGTACGCTGAGCAGTGTAATACCGCGGTAATTGTTGCAGTCCTGACGGTCCCCTTTCCCTTTCCAGATAGGGACGACCAGCCCCCTTTTCCAGTCAGGAGGAATGGTACCTGAATGCCACACGGCAGTCAGGACAGCATGCAACCCATGGATCATGGCCTCACCCCCAGCTTTGAGGAGCTCCGCACTGATATTACAAACACCAGCTGCCTTTCCACCCCTCAACTTTGCTACAGCTTCTCTGACTTCGTCAAGAGAGGGTGCGCTTTCGTCAATGGGAGGATCGGCATCCACTGTCTGTAACCCAGTGGTGTGAAGCTGCTCAGTTGGAGGGTCCAATATCTATATGATGTAATAGTCTATAAGATGCGTATATATATATATATATATATATATATATATATACAATAAACCCTTCATGCTCGCGGGTTTCAGGCTCGCGGATTTGATTATTCACGGGTTTTCAACACCCCCTTTTTTTTTTTTTTTTTTTTTTTTTTCTACTCCCTCCCAATTGCTTGCTCTCTACAGGGACCTTATCCGCCCATGTATGGAGTATGTCTCACATGTTTGGGGAGGATCCACTCATACAATTCTCCTAAACAGGGTTGAGTCAAAAGCTTTTCATCTCATCAACTCCTCTCCTCTGACTGACTGTCTTCAATCTTTAAATCACCGCCGCAATGTTGCTTCTCTTGCTCTCTTCTACCGTTACTTTCATGCTCACTGCTCTTCTGAACTTGCTAACTGCATGCCTCCCCCCCTCCCGCGGCCTCGCTGCACAAGACTTTCTACTCATTCTCATCCCTATTCTGTCCATCTTCCTAATGCAAGAGTTAATCAGTATCTTTACTCTTTCATCCCTTTCACTGGTAAACTCTGGAACTCTCTTCCTGTTTCTATTTTTCCACTTTCCTATGGCTTAAATCTTTTCAAAAGAAGAGTAACAAGACACCTCCCCAACTAAATTGGCCTACCCCTCTGTTTTTATTTTATTCTCTTACTGTCTTCTTTATAGGGACTGGCGACTAAGCGGGCTTTGTGTTACCCATTTTTGTTGTGCCCTTGGCCAGTTCCTTGTGATGGGAAAAAAAAAAAAAAAAAAAAAAACTGGGTAAATGAATGAATAATGTCATGCTCGCGGATTTACGATACTCGCGGGTGTCTCTGTTCCCTAACCCCCGCGAGCATGAAGGGTTTATTGTATATGTATATATATATATATATATATATATATATATATATATATATATATATATACACAAACCTCAATTTCCCGGACCTCGATTTCCCGGATATCGGATTTGCCGGACAAAATCCGAGGTCCGGGGATATGTCAATCTCGGACAAATTTTTTTTTTTTTTTTTTTTTAACGTTGAAATGCCTGTTCCTGTTCGTAAATTGACCAAGTTGTCCGGCGGTCCGAGCGTCTCCTGTCAGGTCAGTGTCCGCGCCTCCCGCCAGGTGGCAGCATGCTCAGCGGTCGTATTGTTTACATTTGGGCACACAACATTCACGGTTCACCTGCACAGCCTCCGTCAGTCACCTGACTCCCACTGCCGCTGGTGCAAGAACATTTCTGGGACTATTGAACACTTTCTGCTGCCTCCCGCCAGGTGACAGCATGCTCAGCGGTCGTATTGTTTACATTTGGGCACACGACACTCACGGTTCACCTGCACAGCCTCCGTTAGTCCCCTGACCCCCACTGCCCCTGGTGCAGGAACGTCTCTTGAGACTATTGAACACTTTCTGCTGCCTCCCGCCGGGTGGCTGCATGCTCAGCGGACATAAAAGTCCGCGGCGGGGTAGTTGATATTGTCGGTTGCCGGACAGTAAATACTAGACTAGGATAAACGTCCGGGGGTGGGTAATGGCATCGGACTTTTTTTTTTTCTTTTTTTTTTTTACTTGCGATTCCCGGACTTTTGCAGTTCCCGGACCAGTGCTCCCCCCTATTAGTCCGGGAAATCGAGGTTAGTGTGTGTTTATATTATATATATATATATATAATATATTATATATATATATAATATATATATATATATATATATATATATATATATATATATGAATCCGAGCGGCCCTCCGACTTCAGGGCAAGTTCAGGCCCATGTGCAACAGGCCGATATTCCGTGCGCAGTCCAGGTCTACAGTGGTCTATGGCTGAGCCAATGGTTCTGTTTACTGAACTTTTTACAATATTTAGGTGATATAAATATTCTTACTATTTATGTATTACATTTTTTTTATTTATTTTGTTTATGAATTTACGAACTTTTGTTCGTAACTTCGAATTATTCGTGTGTAAACCGAATTTTGGGACAAATGTTCGTATCTTCGAAAATTCGTAAATAGTGTTCGTAAATCGCGGTATGAGTGTAGTTATAGTTAGCATACTTCATATCCTATCATTCTTCACTACGAAACCTCCATGTTCCTATCTTCTTTAGGGACATGGTATCCTTTTCCAACTGTAATCTTACATGTAGTTGATAGTAGTATGTAGTTCAGCAGATACCCTCGCTATAGACCAATAGGTCTCCTGGTATCTGTTATTCCTATGTATTCCTATGTATTCTCCTGCTCTTCCTCCTCCCCCCTCTGCTCCTCCTTCTCCTCCTCCTCCTCCTGGTAAACCCTCACGCAAGGTTTTCAAGACTATAAAGGAACTTTTCTACACTAATGCCAGAAGCGTTATTTTAAAGCGAAATGAATGAATGGTTTATGTATGTTCCGAAAAGCCCGATATCGTGAGTATCACAGAGACTTGGGTCAACACCAAAGATAAACATTTATGATCTGAAATAGCCATTCCAGGCTATAACACATTTCTTAATTGTCCAACGCATAAAGCAGGTGGAGGTGTCCTTCTTTACATTAAAGATAACTTAGAAGCAATCGCAATGGGCAAAGTAAATCAAAATCATTATGACTCAGTGTACGTCAAGATTGAGCTGAACGGTAAACTGTTCACTCTTGGGACAATATATCGTCCTCCTAAATCCAATGCGGAAGTAGATTGCCTCCTGCATGACGAGATAAAGTCAGTGGTCAATAATAATAACGAAACAATTACGTGCACGGATTTTAACCGGCCTCGTATAAACTGGAATAATAATTATGTTGATAGCGAAGGTATGCGATTGTTAGATATGGTAAATGAATGATGATTATGTCAGGTTGTACAACAACCTACAAGGGATAATAGTATTTTGGATTTAGTTCTCGCTTCCGACACTGATCTGATTGATTACTGCGACATAGGTTTTATTGATTGATTGATTGTTTAATTAGGCTTAACATAACATACATATAGTTAATAATACATTACTTATATACAAGCCGCGGTCCATTGAGCCCAGACTCTTTTATGGACCTGATGCCTTAGATTTTTTTAGATTACAACAGTGGTGGAAACGTGTGGACTTTAGTATTGAACATGTTATATAGATATAGAAATATACCTTAGGCTCATTTATATTGTTATAATAATAAATATAAAAAATCGATAGTAATAATAATAATAATAATAAATAATAATGCTAATGATAATATTAAAATTAATATTAATAATGCAAATAATAATAAAAATAATAATGAAAGTAATAGTTGAATAGATGCGCATCTATTCAATCATGATAACAGTTAAAGCAAAATAGTGATAAAATAAAAATAATGATAGCGTAATATTGCAATATATGTAATAATGAGTAATAAAACATAAACAGTATCAAAATAATAACAGTATATAATAAACAGTGATAGCAATAACAGTAATGATAACAGTAACAATGTTAGTATGATAATAGTATTAAATATTTAATTGTCTTGCTGGTAATTTTCGAACATCTTGAGTTTAGTTTTGTATTGAAATGAATTGAGTGTTGGGATGTTTTTCATGTCATCTGGGAGTTGGTTCCATAATTTTGCTGATGGTGAACATTTAGCAAACAGTGATCATTTAGCAATCAGATGCGGCATAAATCGCAACGTAAACATCACACAAAATCAGTTTTTTATTAGTTATAAAGCATCTTGTAATGTTTTTTTTTTTTTTTTTTTTTTTTTTTTTCCACCTGGCATGCTGGCTGCTGCACGGCCTTGCACCCCTGCAGGCCGCGCAGCCTCCGGCATGCCTCCTGTGTCCCGCCTCACGGTGGTGGTGAGGCGCGGATGAGGGTGAGGGCGCGGCTGGTGAGGTCCTCCACAGTGTGGAGGTCCACCGCGTCCTTCAGGCCCTGTCGTACGTCAGAAAGCTCCCCCTTCTTGGGGATGATGTGCCGGGCCATGGCCACCAGCCTGCTGATGTCGTTGTTCCTGCGGGAGTTGGCCAAGCTACGCTCGGCCAAACCAAAGTCCAGCAGCCACACCTTCACCTCGCCCTCCTCGCTCACGTCCACCATCACGTTCCGGAGGTGGAGGTCGCAGTGCGTGATGCCACGCGCGTGCACGCGCCGCACCACCCCACACAGCTTCACCACGGCGCTCAGGAACATGTGGTCCTCCCCGCTGTCGTACACCTTCTCCAGCGTCGCCCCCCCGCACAGGTCCATGACCAGGGCGGGGGGCGTGGCCTTGGTCACGCCGTACAGCTGCGGCACGCCCTCCACCCCTTGAAGGGCGTGCAGCAGCTCTGCCTCCTAGGCGGTGCACGACAGCTTCTTGGGGTCGTTCACGGGCTCCTTGATGGCCACACGCACGATGTGGTCTCGGGTGAGCGCCAGCCTGCCCTTGTACACCGCAGCGAAGGCGCCGCGGCCCAGCTCCTTCCCCTTCTTGAGGCGCTTCTGACGTATGACAGGGATGCCCTCGGGATGGTCTTTACTTGCAGGGTCGGTAGTACTCGCCAGGTCGTCAACTTTTGGTCCGTCCGTATTCCGAGGCTGGGCCATACTTGTAGTAACATGTGGGTTTTACGAGGTTGGGGGGTTAGCCCAACCTCAACCCTCCCCATTTATCCGGGCTGGGGACCGGCAAGGGACTGCCCCGTACAGGGCATCCCCCTTGGCTGGGTTACCTAACACACGAGGCGTGCTGGCAGGCAAGGTCTAGAAAGAGAAAAAACCTTCCTATTGTTTTTAAAGATGGGATAAGGAGGTAGGAGTTAGCGCGTCAGGTTGGAGTTAAGAAGAATAGAACCTGTGTCATGGTAAACACATGACCATTACTGCTGTTATAGACCAAAGGGTCTCCTGGTGTCTGTTCTTCTTATGTATATACAGGAGAAGGAGGAGCAGGAGAAGGAAGGGCAGGAGGAGGAGGAGGAGCAAGAGAAAGAGGAGCAGGAGGAGGAGGAGGAGCAAGGGTGTCTCCAGCAGGAAGGGAATGAAATTGAAGAGCCTGAGCCTGCAGAAAAAGGTGAAAGTGCTGGCAAGGATGGATGCAGGTGCGTCCATGGGTGCTATTTGTGCTGAGTTTGATATCAAATCCAGCACATTCTACCCGTTCCCTGGTAAGTGTAGTTTTTATGCTTTTACAGTACTGTATTTACCTTTCCCCCCCCCCCCCCCCCCCCCCATATCAGAGGAGGACATTGCATAACTCGGCACATTGAATAACTCGGCAAGGGCCAGAGCCCCTATCGTGCCGAGTTGTAAGGCTTTTACTGTAATATATATATATATATATATATATATATATATCATATAGACTGGTTTATCAGTATATATGATATACAGAAAAAGCCTTATAACTCGGCACTGTATAACTCGGAATTTGATATAACTCGGCATGGCAAAGACAGATTTTTTTTTTTTTTTTTTTTTTTTTTTTAACACCTATACCTATAGCGCGTGTAGGCAGTGAGCTCCAGGGGTGGAATGGTAGGCCCTGGAGGCTCACTCGAGGGCTGGGATGGTTAGCCCTCGCCCGTGGTGGCGCAGGCAGGATTGTTATAGTGACGCCTGTGATTAGAGTCTCATGCCGCCCCTGTGTCCTCCCATGCACTCGCAGTCGAAGGTAGAGTTAATGGACAGCATGTGGGTGTTCTTAGGCCACTTGACGGTGCAGAAAGATTTCAAGTGGATTTATGGGTCTCACTCGGGATCGAACCACTCTGCTACCACCTCACCTAAACTGCATCTCATGGTTTTCACTCGGCATATCATGCCCTCACAACCTCTTGTGTGAACATGTAAACAGAAAGTCGGCAAAAAATAATGTATCTCGGCATATTGATGTTATAATTGCATCTCTTCACTTACACTCGGCATATCCTCAGTCGCATAAAGTCATGTTTTTGTCTTTTTGACCCTTTCCTACAGGCTCAGGCTCTTCAATTTCATTCCCTTCCTGCTGGAGACACCCTTGCATGATGGAGCTGACATCTTGATATACAGTACTGTATGATGTAATCCCAAAACACCGTCTTGGATACGAATTCCGTTTTTTGTCGAAATTGAAAAAGGATTGGTTTCTGCTTCTAAAACACAAGCTTGGTAGGAGCCGAAATAATAATCAGTGCAAAACATTGCAAACAATATCACTAAGTAGTATAACACACATTTCAGCAAGTGTTATTGGATTGGGATTCGTAATCCAAGACGGTGCTTGGACGACAAAAACACGGCTCAGCCTACGCGCTGGTACCCGACCTTTGCTTTACTTTGCCACCTATTTTACGTGTTTTGGGATTACATCATACAGTACTGTATATCAAGATGTCAGCTCCATCACGCAAGGGTGTCTCCAGCAGGAAGGGAATGAAATTGAAGAGCCTGAGCCTGCAGGAAAAGGTGAAAGTGCTGGCAAGGATGGATGCAGGTGCGTCCATGCGTGCTATTTGTGCTGAGTTTGATATCAAATGTGTACTGTATTTTGTACTGTACTGTTTTTTTTTTTTTTTTTTTTTTTTTTTTTTTCCCCTCTCCATATCAGAGGAGGACATTGCATAACTCGGCACATTGAATAACTCGGCAAGGGCCAGAGCCCCTATCGTGCCGAGTTATAAGGCTTTTACTGTACTGTAATCTTCGTATATGTTTGTTCTATAATATTATCAAATAAAAAACAGTAAAACACGCTAAAGAAATGCCATTGCGAGACTCTGAAGAAATATGCATGAACTTAATATTCACTTCAACTCTTCGCCATTTAAAACTTTGCGAGTCAACTTTTATCATGAAGGGTATCAATAGAAGCGCAATTTTATTAGCTTTCCATTGCTATATTTCGTTATCTGATAAATTAATTAGAACCATGCATAAATTAACGTTAAATAAATAAATAAAATCATCAATCGGGTAATTTTCCCGATTGATGAGGTTATTTATTTAGTTAATGCTAATTTATACATGGTGCTAATTCATTTATCAGAAAACGAAATATATAAGTACTAAGACTAAGATAGCGATTCTCAAGAAATTTGACGAAGGCGTGCGAGTGAAGGACATGGCTAATAGGGTACGCCGTATAACAAAAATTCTTTTTCTCAACTTTGGCATGCCAATTTCCTATGTAAAATGGAATTCTTAAGACGATTTTATCTATTTCCATTTTTGCATTTGAGCAATTCTTACTATGCAAAATCGCACTTTTATATTGCACCCTTATCGAATAATGCTTAAATGAGTACGCAGTGTCCGGTTGGTCTTGTGTATTGCATCATGCACCAATATGAGTTCCAAATGACTAGCGTGGTAAGCTCTTTGTGATCAGTTGGTTCATCAGGCACTACATCACAGTGTCACAGTCTCTACGTTGGCCTAGAACGTGTCCATCATGTCCTTCTTAGACCTGAAGCAGGGCATGGTCTCCCGGTGGTGGGCCCGAGCCCGGATGAACCCGTCTCTGGCCTGCTGCCCCACCACTGCTGCCGCAGCCTCTGTCACCTGCTTCACGACTCTTTCGGTGCTCTGAGTGTGGATAGAGAACTCCGGAACCTCGTACGGCTTGACCAGGATCTCCTGGATCTGATCCCCAGACAGTGAACAGGTGAATGCCGGCTCGTGCACCTGGCCAGGTTGCCAGCTGATCAGTGTCTGCAAGCTGGTGGCTGACAAGTTCAGCTTGGGTGTGATGCGAGGTCTTACACTGGTGTCCCCATACTCCTCGCCAGCCCTCAGCTTCAAAATCTGGGTCATGGCGAACCTGCGGTCGTCCTCACTCTGACTCGCCATCAGCGAGAGGAGGACACATTTTGAGTGTGCGAACCATGCTCCTGTCCGCACGTAGAAGGTCACAGCTGTTTGGACCTTCTTGGGCTGCGACCTCATCACTCTGAGCTGCGTGAGAATGTGCTTGAGGCTGTCCTCTAGTCTGTGGTGAACCTTGATGTCGTAGTAGAGTTTGAAGTACACCTGCAGGCAGTACTTGACTAGGATTTCCAGGGTATTCAGTTCTTTGCCAGTCAGTCCATGCTTTCTGGTCCACATGTACACGAGGGACTGGGCTGTGGTGAGCCATCTGGAGTGGGACACCTTGCCACACTTGATCTCCTGCAGCTCGGATGGGAGAACGCCCCACTTCACAGCCTGGACCAGCTAGTAGGAGACCTGCTGGTCAGTGGACATGTTGACCAGGATATACTCCGGTATCTCCGTGAGATCTTCACCGCCTGGCACTCCTCTGAACTCTGCGTTGTACTGCATCTCATTCACGCTGGACAGCAGACTGCACACTGGACCCGTGAAGCCAGTGTCAGATGAGGTAGGCCCGTCGATGCTGGTGATAAGGTGGCGCAGGGGCAACTCGTTTCTGTGCAACACGCATATACTCCAGAAGAGCTTGCGTCCCAGCATCTTCTCCAAATGGGCGTGAGTACCACCCTTCCACCCCGTGTTGGCCCTAGTTGAGTCACCTTGCAGTACGATCAGTGAGTCGGTGGAGTCGTATGTCACCAGCAGATCATAGAGAGCCTGAGCCACCTTGAACGCAGGCTTCTCAGGTGGCACCGGGTCCTCTGGTACAAAGTGCCAAAGGTACCTTCCAGATGGCTCCTCTGTCACTGACACATGCTCCTCCCTGATCAACCTTGGGTGCAGTTTCCCATAGCTGTCGGGCACCATCGCCCTGGTCTTGTCCTTCCTCCCATCGTAACCCAATCCAACTACAGGATAATACCTTTTATCCGGATACCCAACAACCGGAATAACCCAATAACCGGAATTTGTGGCAGGTAAGTAAATAGTATTAAAAATTAAAAAGTAACGAAATATTTAACTTTTAATTTTGCCGCCGTAGACGTGAGCGCCACCTATCGCCACCTGTTTATTCCCGCCATAATGCGCCATGCGCTATGATAATTCAGTGTTTATCAGTCCGTGGGCAAGGTCAGTGCTACCCGACGACCGGAGTGGTATTTTGAGTCATCCGTACTTTCAACATGCCGAAAGTTACGGCAAAGAAAATAACACGTAAACGTGTCGTATTATCGATTAAAGACAAACTAGACATTTGCCAAAGACTTGAAAGTGGGGAAAGGAGACAAAATATTGTAGCTGGCGCAAATTATGGCCCCAAGTCATGGACGTTGGTGAGAAATCGGACGAACCCGAATTCGAAGGATTCCCGACAGTTACTGAGGACGAGTCAGACAAAGTATATGATCAAATCCGTGAGCTGATGGCTTCCAAAGACTCTCACATCGACATGGCAGGAATGGATGAAAATATACTACATGAGTGGCTTGCAGTTGATGAAGATATTTCTGTGACAATGAGTATGGATGACGACCAAATAATTGCAGCCGTAAAAAATGAAAATGAGCAGGTAACGTCTGGGAGCGAAAGTGAGGAGGAAGATGAAACCGTTAAAGTGTCATGGGAATCAGCACTTAACGGCTTACAAAATTACATCAACTTTGCACAATGTCACCAATTTATATCTCTCCAAGAAGTCATGCAACTTATAATGTTACAAAACAAGACTTTACATGAACGTCGCAAAGCACTCAAGCAGACCGATATCAAAACAATGTTCGCCCGCGCAATGAAACAAAGACAAGCGCCAGTATCTGTGCCGGGGCCATCAACTACAGCCGATCCTGCTGTGCCTGGACCATCATCTGTCCAAGACTCAGTGCCTGATGAGCCACTATCACCACTGTCAGACAACCCAGACGACCCGGACCTGGAGTTTTCTGACCAGACTGCCTAGCCCTAAACAAATACAGTAAGTACAATAAACAAATAAAATAGAAGAAAAAAAAGTGTTCCTTTAGTATATAATTTTGTGTTAAAAGTCTTTGCATATACGCAGTTGAGTTTCTTTAGTTTATAATTTACGGTACTACATTACGGGAGTGTCATTTATACGTGCATAGTCAACAAGAACAGGAGTGCTATGTTGGGCTGGGCATGTCTATTTATGGTGATTACAGTTCTACAATGATCTACTAATAAGGTAAGAGAAACAATCATACAATATTATGTTTATTTTTAGTAAATGCATCTTTCGTAAGTATACTTACCCATTAACCGGACTTTTCCATTAACCGGCTACCCGGAAGTCCGGATATATCCGGATAAAAGGTATTTTCCTGTATTTTGGTACCCTGGTTAGGGTATGCCATATAACAAAAATTCTTTTTCTCAACTTTGGCATGCCAATTTCCTATGTAAAATGGAATTCTAAGACGATTTTATCTATTTCCATTTTTGCATTTGAGCAATTCTTACTATGCAAAATTGCACTTTAAGCTATGTTTTGCATATAAATATAAAAGTCCATTTTTGCATAGCAAGAAGTGCTCAAACCAAAAAGTTGAAGAGGACAAACCACCCTTAAAATTCAATTTTACATAAGAAAACACCCTGCAAAATTCGAAATAATCTATATTTCACTTTTCATTGGACCTACGGCGTACCCTAATGGCTAATTGGTTTAGCCTTTCCCCGTCGACTGTGGAAGCTAAGGATGTCGACGAGTTGCTAGAATCACACAGTGAGGAGCTAAGTGTCGAAGATCTTAGAGAAATAGAACAGTAACAAGCAGTAGAGGGGGATGCATCAGAAGAAGATTTAGAAACAGAGCAACAGCTGCATCTTACAAGAAAGATCATGTCAGATGTTTTCAGCAAAATTGACAGTGGAGTCCAGGAAATGGTGGATAATGACCCGTAGAAACGGTGGAGTGGAACGTATCTCAAATTAAATAATGGGGTTAAATGGGAAAAATACATTCGATTTACAAACATTTTTCAGGAACGTAACCCATTCGTAAATCGAGGTGGCCGTGTACCACTAACACTAATCAATTCAGGGGACTATAATATACGTCCACCTTCCCCTCAAAAGTCAATTATGAGCCCTTTATCGTTAGCACTGTACAACTAGAGGACTATACTTAGAGATATCCTTCAGGCTGAAAGGCGTTCACTAGAATAATTGATTGATTTAATGCTAAAAAGGGAAAATGTGCCAGATCACTAGAATAAGATAACAAGATACATTTGTGTTCAGCACGAGAATAAGTCTAAGGTCGTTGTGTGCCGGATTTTCATATTTTTTACTTTCCTCGCACTAAGATAATAAGATAATATAATATAAGATAGCAATAAGATAATAAGATAGGCCTACGTATAGTTGTGTTCAGCACGAGAATAAGTCTAAGGTCGTTGTGTGCCGGATTTTCATATTTTTTACTTTCCTCCCACTAAGATAATATAATATAAGATAGCAATAAGATAATAAGATAGGCCTACGTATAGTTGTGTTCAGCACGAGAAGAAGTCTAAGGTCTTTGTGTGCCGGATTTTCTTATACTCTTTTAAGGTACTGTTTTTATTGGTTTATGTTGTTGTATATTTAGTTTATATTGTATTATGAAATCGTAAGAGCAAGTTTAAGTTCATTGTTTTATGGATTTGTTTATAATTGATGTTGTAAACACTGTGGACTGCCATGGGAATATGTTTTCAGTGTTATTGTTGGGTTTTTTGCGGTCAATAAGTTAAGAACATAAGAAAATAAGGAAGCTACAAGAGGCCGTGAGACCTACACGAGGTAGTTCCCGTTACTTAACACTACCTACATCCACCTTTCATCCCCATCCATGAATTTATCTGGTCTCCTTTTAAAGCTCACTAATGACTCTGCACTAATTACCTGTCTACTGAGTCCATTCCAATAAAAATTCCAAAAGTTAACTAACAAACTAACTCACTGTACAAGTCCTAAATGTTCATCGCACTCCTATTACTATCTTCTTTATTTTACTACTTCTTTACTTCTTTACTTCTATCCCCTATTCCTCTTTACTGTGAGGTTCAGGCAGTGAATATATTGCTACATCCTATGCAATGTACTAACAAGTACTTATTTCTTGATAAGCATTGTTATTTTGTCTTTTTATCCATTATGATGACGTAATATTTCATTCATATATTGACTTATGATTTGTGTTTTCAATTTTATCTGAGTGGAGATACTAGGCAGCCCAGTCTCGGCACGCCTTCAAGTGTTTGCTCTCGCTTTAACCCCTTGAAGTCCAGAACGTAATTTTCATTGTAATTTGACTACCATTCAATCAATCAATCATTGGGGGCATACGCCGGGGGGCGCGTCGCCTCGCCCACCCTACGACGCCACTCCCGGGGGTCACCACGCACGAGTTCCCATGCAGGCTCCTTTCCCATACCAAGCAGCTCTCGACAAGAAACATCAACTTGCCCCAGCCACGAGCCTTGTGGGCGCCCCATTGGCCTCCTCCACGCCGGATTGTCTCTTACAGATACAACCCGATGGGAAGGATCGGTTTCAGGGTAGCGTGCCACATGCCCATATAGCCGAAGTTGGCGCTGACGGACTATGCAGGTAATAGGCCTCGATTCAGTCTCACGGTGCAATCGCTGATTTGACACGTAATCATCCCAGCGATACCCCATGATTCTGCGAAGACACTTATTACCAAAGGCATTGATTCGTCTCTTCAAGTCAATATTTAGTGTCCATGTCTCACAACCATAGAGTAAGACAGGGATCACAAGCGACTTGAAGATCCGGATCTTTGTCCTCCTGCACAGGTACCGACAACGCCAAATACTCCCGCTGAGCGAGTCCATAACACCGTGGGCTATGCCAATCCGCCGTAAGACTTCTTGACGTGACCCGCCGTCATTATGGACTGCGCTACCAAGGTATGTAAAACTTTCCAAGATCTCAATGTCCTCGCCACATGCATGAACAGACTGTACTGCTTCATCTAGTAAGTCTCCAAACACCTGGACCTTGGTCTTGAGCCAGGAGACCTCAAGTCCCAAAGGCTTTGCCTCCTCGTGCAGCGCCTCGAGAGCCATCACCAGGACCTCCAGCGACTCAGCAAAGATTACTGCATCATCAGCAAAAACAAGATCAGTTATCTTGGTGTTGCTGACAGATGCTCCACAATCACTTTGATCTACAACCTTGTCCAATACCCAGTCCATACAAGCGTTGAAAAGTGATGGGGCAAGGACGCACCCTTGCCTCACTACTGTATTCACAGGAAAGAAGCCGGATACACCTGCCCCACACTTCACAGCACTCTCAGTCCCAGAATACAGACCAGTTATCAAACCAATAGTCCTTGCAGGAATCCCTCGAAGTCGCAGAAGATCCCAGAGTGACTCACGATGCACTGAGTCAAACGCCTTCTTGAGATCAACATAGGCTGCAAGCATCCCCTGTCGAAACTCACGTCGGCGTTCCACCAGGACACGAAGCGCTAGGATACGGTCCGTTGTTGACTTACCAGGCGTGAACCCAGACTGCTGAAGTCTCTAATGCTTGACCAGATGACTGCGAATTCGTGTCAGCAATAGATGGGCAAGCACCTTGCCTGGTACGCTGAGCAGTGTAATACCGCGGTAATTGTTGCAGTCCTGACGGTCCCCTTTCCCTTTCCAGATAGGGACGACCAGCCCCCTTTTCCAGTCAGGAGGAATGGTACCTGACTGCCACACGGCAGTCAGGACAGCATACAACCCGCGGATCATGGCCTCACCCCCAGCTTTGAGGAGCTCCGCACTGATATTACAAACACCAGCTGCCTTTCCACCCTTCAACTTTGCTACAGCCTCTCTGACTTCGTCAAGAGAGGGTGCGGTTTCGTCAATGGGAGGATCGGCATCCACTGCCTGTAACCCAGTGGTGTGAAGCTGCTCAGTTGGAGGGTCCACTACCATTGACTACCATTACACGATTTTAATAGATGCAAGTAATGTTTTATAGATATGACCTGTTTTGTACCCTTGTTCACTAGCTAATTTGGTATATTAAGTCACCTTTCGTAATTTTATGGCTGACAACAGACAATTGTATATAGCAAAGGAAAGATCTGGGCGTGAAGGTGTTAACAATGTATCATGTTAGAATAAAACAAGTACTCGGCAAGGCCCCAAATATATCTTCTGTGTAGTAATGCTGAAAATGAGTGTTTAGTTCTACAGCCGTGATGGCGGCGGCACACGTGTTTGGCAGCTTTCATTTATTATTCCCACAACCAACCCAGCGGTCACGGCAGCCCATCATGACGCTGCCAACCCACTCACCCACTGTGTCAAGGAATGAATGACACACACACACACACACACACACACACACACACACACACACACACACAGACTGCTTTGTTACATTTCAATATTTGTTAGAAACATAAACAACATGGCAATTCATATATTTATTTATTTATTTATGTTTACTTATTCGTTTTTTTAATTGATGTCAATATTTCTTCATAAACATGTGTGTGTGTGTGTGTGTGTGTGTGTGTGTGTGTGTGTGTGTGTGTGTGTGTGTGTGTGTGTGTGTATTCATCTAGTTGTATTTTACAGGGCCTGAGCTACACTCGTATGGCCCCATCTCCATATCTACATTTTTTTTTATCATTCACCCTTACTTCCTTAGTGCTTAGTGTTGGCCGAAGCCACCACCCCAGGAGGCGGGTCACAACTCCCAGCTAACACCCGGTATCCATTCACTGCTGGGTGGACAGGGGCTCGGGTTTTAAAGAGACCGCCCATTTTTTTCCGCTCCGCCGGGGAATCGAACCCGGGACTTCTCGGTTGTGAACCGAGCGTGCTAACCACTACACTATGGAGTTCCTAGATTGCAGTGTGTGTGTGTGTGTGTGTGTGTGTGTGTGTGTGTGTGTGTGTGTGTGTGTGTGTGTGTGTGTGTGTGTGTGTGTGTGTGTGTGTGTGCCCCTATACACTACTCGAGATGCAATATTAGGTATGTTCGGGTTTTAATCTATTTTTAGTGAGTGACGCCTTGGCTGACCACCGCTCACACGGTCTCCAAGGCGGCGATGCTGCAGTGACCTCGTCAAGCGCTGCACGGACAGTGTAGTGCGGCTGCCACGAGGACCCCTGTGGTGCATATACAGGCTGCCGTGCCATGCCATACACAGCCAGTACTCTAGGCAGGCGACAGGGCACACGGGTAAGGGAATGTTCACCGTCGGGACGCAATGCATACTAAAAAGAACAACTCCCCAGTGATGGACGATACACGGACAGGAGGAACTGTATTAGTGTTCCCAACCCCTCAACCCTTCACGCCCAGATCTTTCCTTGGCTATATAAAATAGTCTGTTGTCAGCCATAAAGTTACGATAAATAGCTTAATATACTTAATCATCTAGTGGAAAGGGATGTCTAAACAGGTTATAATGTATAAAATATTGCTTATATTCATTAAAAACGTCTAATGGTGGTAAAATTACAATGGAAATTACGTTCTGGGCCTCAAGGGGTTATGAATGTATGCCACTTAAAAAAAAAGCTGCTGCATGTCATGAATATCTTATGGAAAACAGTTAGTCTGGCAGCTAGGAGGCGTTCCCATGCACCCCCACTAAAACAACATTCTGAAAGCATTTTGGGCACCTCTAGGATCTCATCTTTGAGATTTTTGGTGTTACCAGAGAAAAAGAAATGTCCCACGGGGGTCATATTAGCAATTTCCAAGATGGCGGCCGCTCGCATCCACCAATGCTTGTCGTCATAATTCAGTTACTAATCAACCAATTTCAATTATTTGGGTATCGTTATTGTGGTTTTTCGGGGTGCTGATATCATTGGCGTGGTTTATGAAACAACTTGAGGTCAAGATCACCCCATTCCAGGAAATTTACAGACAATTTTGTAAAAAAAATCGCAGTTTTCATTAGGCATACAATATTTATTTTTACAAATCGCCCTACATAACCAGTTCCTGCCTCAGGGAGGCGGTAGGTGTCTATAGGAGTGTTAGATGAAAGTTTAGTGCATGAGGGCATGGTAATGTTTGAGCGAGAAAAGACAGAGAATGTGGCGGTGACAGGTCGCGCCAGGTCAACACGCACAGCACAGCTCACGGCAGCTCTCCCTACACATGTGCGTGGAGGCTGTCACCAATATGAATGTGTCATAGGGGTGCTACGACCATCTAGGACAGCATTTCCCAACCTGGGGGAAATGCAAGATTCTAAGGGGGAAATTTATCCTGTGGGACATCTAAATTACTAGCATTTAGTCGACAAAAGAAAAGAAAAAATCTTAGAATGCGGCTATTAACTTTTCTTGAAGTATATATAGATATAAAGGAAAGTGTCTATATACTTGTGTTATTAAGCAAGTAAATTTTATATTTTGGCTACTTTTTCCTTGTCCACATGAAGGGGGAAATCCGGATGGTTGAACTGGTCGAAGTGGGAAACAACAGAGAAAAAGGTTGAGAACCACTGATCTAGGATGTACGTGTGTCCCAGTGATCTCATCCATAAACGACACATCCAGCCCTTCATAAGTGTAACTTGAGAGCGTGTTTGCCTCTCAGTATAATTGCCTGTATTAGTCTGAAGGTGAGGTTGCTATGCTCTCCTGACACCATTTTCTCTTGTCTTAATGTTTAGTTATGTAGTAATGTACTGATATTAATTTATCTGTATCATAGGTAGTGTTTAAAGACCCAGTGATGTACTTGATTATACAGCATGCCCCGCATGTTACTTGTTTATGTAGGTACTGTTGCTTAAAACTAAT
>JACEEZ010010650.1:0-23348 GCA_016584305.1 Chionoecetes opilio | reverse complement strand
TTCTCACTGGGTAGTCTACCTGTTACACATTAGAAAACTTAATTTATGCAGTTGGTGTGTCCAACTGCATGTCATCCCCGGGTTATAGTTCTATCCAAGGTTATATTTCATTAGTATTCCTATCATCTACGCGCTGTATTGATATTCATGCATCTCTTTTGTCCAGGGAAACATACAAGAATTTTTCAAAGTGAATCTTGCCATGAATTGATTTTTGGTGACAGTGATGATGTATAGACTTGCATGATTTAGACTAGCCAAGGAGGGACTAACACTAGCTTCAAAAACTAGAGTGGTGGATTTTCAAGTGAGTTAAATGAATAAAAAAGAAAAGAAATCAAAATAAAGTCACAGAGTTCTGGACCTGCGTGTAAAGAAATGTACAATCAGTGACTTTGTGTGCTGCACAACTGAAGGACACCTGCCCACAGTACATTTAACTTCTTCAGTTCTTTGAAATGTGTGCATAGATAAAATGTATATTTTGCAAAATATCCGGAGAAGAAGGCTTGAGAGCCATTGGATTCTCACTATATGAAACAGATATGTGTCAGTTACCGGAGATTAAGAGGGATTTGATTTGGAAAAGAACTGGTTACCACAGACGCTGCAGTATCAGTGGATCACAATGCACATGGATCACTGAAAACCCTTTGCTGCTGAAACAAATAAAGCCATCAACATCAGAAGCGGCACCATCTCTTCGCAAGGCAAAAGATCTGCAGCAAGGAATTTTGTAAAGTTCTCACCAAATACAAATTATTTTTTGTGAGAAAAATGAAATCAAGGTGGAGGCAAAACCAAGATCGTCTACTCACAACTTTTCCTTGCTTGACCAAGAGAAAGGAATCAGGATGGAAAAAAATAGCGCCTATGACAGAAACAATGAAAAGGAATCATCTGTACCGGAAAGTCAAAGGTATTCATCGATTTGGAGTGAGGCTCACTACATGATAGTTATCAGCAATTTTTCAGTGACACCAAAATCACAAGCAGAAGCTTGAGAACAAAGCTGACTCTGACACGAAAACTGTGGTTTCAGACTGCTGCTCACAGTGCAGCATACAGTGCTGTGAAGGAGCTGTAAACAACAAAGGTCATAGATAAAATCAAGTCATAGACCTCCCAGTGTTCGTCGTGACAGCTACGCCAATGAACTAGATGTCAAGAACACCAATTCCTGACTTACAGGTACCAGCTAAAAGCAAGGCTGAGAAAGATCAGGAATTGGTAAAAAAATGTCTTTCTTAAAGTTACTCTTAATGAACGATGGTGCTTCTCTTATGGGTACTAGTCTATAGTGCTGACATTTCCGTAGCTGATGCGTAGCCTGTGCCTGTCAGTTAGGGGCAGGGGATCGGTGAAGAACACTGCTAGGTACTTGAATGTACCTGCTGGCGACAGGTAATCCTTGACGGCTCTTTTCAGAATCGGCGGACCACTACCGTGGCCGCCAACTGCTGAGGAGTTGGAGAAGCGAGCAGAGAGGATGACCTGTGGAGCTCAAGGAAATTCCCAACTAGTGCTGTCCGACTGTGGCCCTGAGGTGGAGATGTGCGAAACGTACGGCCGCGCCGGCTTAGTACTCTAATTGGAGAGGAAACTCTGTCGAGCAGCGACTAATGGGCAGTGGAAAATTATCACAAGCATACATTACAGGGAGGTCCGAAGATAACTAGGCCGTTAGGTTCCACCTGGCATATCGTAAAGCGAATAGCTCTTAACGAAACACATAAATAATGGTCGAAATAGGTTTGGTTCCAGGACCCCACAATTAAAAAAAAAATAAAAAGGGCAAAAAAAAAAAAAAATTCAAGCAAAATAAAACTTAGCAAAAACAAAAACACACAGCGTTCAGATTACCACACTGTACTTACCTATTCTGTAGAAAAAGCATTATGAAAGAGGAAAATAGCATACAAATCATAAACATAAACTGCACATTTAATTAAACATAAAACATGCATAGAAAGCAAAAAAGACGTTGGAAATGTAGGGGACGCCGAGTGATACAAGGAGAAGTAGTGTAGCGAGTCCCAAGGTTTGGGCCGCACACCTGCATAATTACCCCTAAATGTCAGGCCGCGCCATATGCTAATTACCCTTCAAGGTAAGGGCTTCGATAGGGGTGACCTCACTGGGGTCAACCAAATACCCCTTTGTCCAGCACCGGGAGTCGGTAGGGCGAGCATTTTGAACTGATAATTTACTCACCCCAGTTTGATGTAGTATCATTTGGAATTTTCGATCTCGTATATTGAAAAGAGACCATAAGTTACACATCTCGTATAGTCATCGGTTTCGTCTATACCGAATGCTGTATAAAGGAACCTACCATTGTTATTGAGCACAACTCTTCGTCTAGGGTCTCTACCGCAACAAGATAACCAGTTAATGATAATTTTGAAACCGACTGGTCACGTGTGTTCTTACGATTTGGGGTTAGAGATGGGAGATGGCATGGCCAAAGACCATAGAAGCCTAGATGAAGACTTGGGTTAGAGCGGATGACTGGCATGGCAAAAGACACTAGATGAAGACTTTTGGTTAGAAGATGGAGACTGCATGCAAAGGGGGACCATCAGATGAAGACTTTGGATTAGAGCTGGAGACTGCCATAGGAAAAGACCCTTAGATGAAGACTAAATTTTCTTACTCTAACATCATTGTGTGGGGAAGGAATGTTATTTCCCAGTTGGATGGGATAATTAAACAATATACAACAAACATCCCATGGGTGGGTGACGACATGCAGTTGGACACAACCACATGCATAAATTAAGTTTTCTAATGTAAATAGACTACAGGAGGAAATTAGTTTACGTTTTACAAAACAAGGAACCTACATAAAACAAGTAACATCTAGCGGGCATGCGTGTATAATAAGTACATCACGGGTCTTTAAACCACTACTATGATACAGACAAATTTAATATCAGTACATTACTACATAACTACAACATTAAGACAAGAGGAAAATGTGTCAGGAGAGCATTAGCAACCTCACCTTCGGACTAATACAGGCAATTACACTGAGAGGCAAACACGCTCTCAAAGTTACACTTATGAAGGGCTGGAGTGTCGTTTTATGGATGAGAGTCACTGGGACACACGTAAATCCTTAGATCCAGTCGGTTCTCAACCTTCTTCTCTGTTGTTTCCCACTTCGACAGTCCACAATCCGGATTTCCCCCTCATGTGGACAAGGAAAAAGTAGCAAAAATAAAATTTACTTGCTTAATAGACACAAGTATATAGGACACTTTACTTATTTTTTTTATGTATCTATATATACCGCAAGAAAGTTAATCGCTCGCCATATCTAAGATTTTTTCTTTTCTTTTTCGACTAAATGTATAATGCTCCAAATAATCACTACCCTTTGACTTTCCGGTACAGTGTTTCCTTTTCATTGTTTCTGTCATAGGCTCTATTTTTTTCCATCCTGATTCCTTTCTCTTGCAAGCAGGAAAAGTGTGAGTAGACCTCTTGGTTTTGCCATCCACCTTGATTTCATTTTCTCACAAAAAATACATTTATTTGGTGGGAACTTTACAAAATTCCTTGCTGCAGATCTTTGCCTGCGAAGAGAATGGTGCCGCTCTGATGTTGATGGCTTATTTGTTTCAGCAAAAGGGGTTTTCAGTCGATCCAGGTGCTTGTGAAGCACTAAATAGCAGCGTCTGTGGTAACCAGTTTTTTTCCAAATCAAATCCCTCTAAGCTTCCAGGTAACTGATCACATATCTTTTCATACATTGTGGAGAATCCAAGGCTCAGCAAGCCTTCGTCCTGGATTTTTTGCAAATATGACAATTTATCTGATGGCACACATTTCAAAGAACTGAAAGAAGTAAATGGACTGTGGCAGGTGTCTTCAGGTTGTGCAGCACACAAGTCACTGATTTACATTTCTTTACGCAGGGTCCAGAAACATCTTGACTTTATTTTGATTTCTTTTCTTTTTATTCATGTTAACTAGCTTGAAAATCCACCACTAATAGTTTTGAATTAGTATTAGTCTCCTTGAACTAGTCTAAATCATGCAGTCTATACACATCACTCACCAAAATCAATCATGCAAAGATTCACTTTGAAAATATCTTGTATGTTCCCTGGAAAAAGAGATGCATGAATATCAATACAGCGGCGTAGATGATAGGAAATAACTAATGAAAAATATACACCTTGGTTAGAAATAGAACCCGGATGACATGCAGTTGGACACACACATGCATAAATTCAAGTTTTCTAATGTAAAAGTAGACTACCAGGAGAAATTAGTTTTAAGTTTTACAAACAAGTAACATGCGGGGCATGCTGTATAATCAAGTACATCACTACCTATGATACAGATAAATTAATATCAGTACATTACTACATAACTAAACATTAAAGTAATCGTCCAGACCCAATTTTTTTTTGCCGAATTATGTTGAATGTACATTCAAAACACCTAATTCACCAAAAATAATTGATTTCCAGGCCTTATTTCCGTAAAAACACGACTTGTAAAAAGCGCGCGAAAAAAAAAATCTTCCCTCCAACAGGGCTACAACTGTTATTGATGACGTCAGAACAGGGACGCCCGCAGACACTCTTGTCTGACACCTGTCGGCAAATGTTATGATGAGCGATTGTACTTCGGTGTCAGACAGTGAATCTGTCGCTGTGACAGATCTAGAGTACGATGGGTCAATCTGACAAACCCAAAGAAATGACGCTGGTCGCGTATACTATGAGGAAACGACCCCAGATTGTCATGGGATCCTATATGTTTGAGCCCGATACGAGGTGGATGACAGGTGTTACAGAGCCTGAGGTTCAGCAGGAGGACCTGGCACTTCTCCAAAACATGGATTGGTAAATACGGGTAAACATTGTGTGTGTGGAATCACAATGAAGGTACTTCGAGAAAATACTATGGTTAGTTTGAGCTCAGTCCCAAAACGTCATTACTCGGGAAAACCACATACTAGCATTAACACAGCATAGAGTTGGAAAAATATGCGGGCGGGAAGGCAGAACTGTTGTGACAGCCACACCCCACAGGGTCTCACCACAGGGCACGCCCATCCACACCTGGTTTACTGTTACTTGGGTCTTTGTAAGAGGCAAAGCTCACACCGTGGTGGGTCACGCTGCTGCCTGTCCTGAGCCTACCTGTCTAACAGGGCCACGGTCGGTATGGGGGTTTGCGGGGTTTGCTGTTGGACTGAGTCACTGTTACGGGGGGGGGGCGCCGCCTTTGTCCCAGCATACCCGTGTACACGGTCACCGCACCACTCGTCGTCCCCAACCACAACTGGGTAGGCGATAGTCGCGACTGCACACTCCACCAGTCTTTCACCGCGGTGTACACTACAACACCGTTTTCTCAACACAAAGTGCTCGCCCCAACACACTATAGGCGTGTGATCACCCTACCACACCGCCACACTCCTTTCCGTGTGCAAACTTTTCTCGAAAAGGCACAGCTGTCTGCTGCACCCATAAAGGATGCATGCATGGGCATATAGCAAAAAAAATTATCAGAAGCACCCAAATATCTTCAAGTACTATATTATCTCTGTGTTTACGGGCTTCTCTGATCAGCGCAGAAGATGAGCCCCCTGATGCTACGCACCGAGCCTGAGGCTGAGCGTCTGCAAACCTTGAGTGTGTTTTGAAAATCGGGGAATTGCAGATTTGATTGTGGATTATTAAAAAACGCTGACTGGATCCAAAAAGTGACGACGTATTTGTTGATAAAACTCGTTATGCCTATGATTTATTGCATTAATCAGGATGATGAAATGGTCTGGACGATTACTTTAAAGACAAAGAAAAATGGTGTCAAGAGAGCATAGCAACCTCACCTTAAGACTACTACAGGCAATTATATTGAGAGGCAAACACGCCTCAAGTTACACTTCTATGAAGGGTGGATGTGTCCGTTTTATGGATGAGATCACTGGACACGTAGATCCTAGATGGTCGTAGCACCCCTATGACACAACATTTATATGTGATAGCCTCCACGCACCTGTGTGGGAGAGCTGCCGTGAGCTGTTGCTTTGCGTGTTGGACGGGCGCGACCTGTCACCGCCACATTCTCTCTGTCTTTTCTCGCTCAAAACATTACCATGGCCCCTCATGCACTAAACTTTAATCTAAACACTCCTAAGACACTAACCGCCTCCTCTGAGGCAGGAAAATGGTTATGTAGGGGCAATTTGTAAAATAAATATTGTATGACTAATGAAAAACTGCAATTTTTTTACAAAATTGTCTGTAAATTCCTGGAATCGGGTGATCTTGACCTCAAGTGTTCATAAAACCACGCCAATGCTATCCGCACCCCGAAAAACCACAAATAACGATACCCAAATAATTGAAATCGGTCGATTAGTAAATGAATACAATCTACGACGACAAGCATTGGTGGATGCGAGCGGCCGACATCTGGAAATGCTAATATGACCCCGTGGGACATTTTTTTCTCTGGTAAACACCAAAATTCTCAAAGATGAATCCTAGAGGTGCCCAAACTGCTTTCAAGAATGTTGTTTTAGTGGGGAATGGGAAACGCCTCCTAGCTGCCAGACTAAACTGTTGCCATTAAGTGGGTGTGCATGGGAACGCCTCCTAAGCCTGCCAGATAAATGTTGTCCATAAAGTGGGGGTGCATGGGAACGCCTCCTAGCTGCCAGGCTAACTGTTGCCATAAGTGGGGGTGCATGGGAATGCCTCCTAGCTGCATAGACTAACGTTGCCATAAGTGGGGGGCATGGGAAACGCCTCCTAGTGACATAGACTAAACTGTTGCATAAGGTGGGGTGCATGGAAACGCCTCTAAGCTGCCCAGACAACTGTTGCCATAAGTGGGGGTGCATGGGAACGCCTCTAGCTGCTAGACTAACTGTTGGCCATTAAGTGGCGGGTGGCATGGGAACGCCTCTAGCTGATAGACTAACTGTTGCCATAAGTGGGGGTGGCATGGGAATGCCTCCAGCTGCAGGACTAATGTTGCCATAAGTGGGGGTGCATGGGAAAGCCTCCTAGCTGCTAGACTAACTGTTGCCATAAACATATTCATGACATGCAGGCAAGCTTTTTTTTTTATAAATGTGTAGTTTTGGAAGTAGGAAAAGTTAGCAAGCAGAAAATACGAGACCATTGTGTAAAACAAGAAAGGACACAGTAGGATATAGAGAAGTTAGAGATGGCGGAGCGACGTCACAGATTACTATGTTTCCACTTAAAACTTTGGGCCCAGAAAGTAATTTCCATGTAATTTGACTACCATCAGACGAGGTTAATGAATAGAAGCAATATTTTATAGTTATGACCTGTTTAGTATCCTTGTTCACTAGCTATTTGGTATATTACGTTAGTTTTCGTAATTTTATGGCTAACATCAGTCAATTTTATATAGCAAAGAAAGTCTGGGTGTGAAGGGGTTAATTAAACTAGCTAGTTTCATGCACCAACAAACACTGGCCGCACTCCCTCTACCACCCCCGTACGCACACCACCACACCAAAGCCCTCAAAGCTCGGCAGGATGTATTGCGACCACGTGTAACCGCATTAAACCTGACACAAGAAAATTATGAGCCAGACAAGGACTGCTCACCCAGCACCTCCCAACAACGCATATTCCCGTTTCTGGGAAGAGTATGTGACTTTTACTCTTGAACACGTCAGGTTAGGTTACGGTTAGGTTACGGTTAGGGTAGGTTAGGTTTACTTGGTCATCACGTGGTAACTTTGTGTGGGAATCACAAGGAGGGTATTTCCGAGAAAATCCTATGGTTAGTTTCGGAGCTACGGCCAAGTGTCTTCACTCGGAAACCACATACTCGCATAGAGAACGGGAATATTCCGCCCGCACCTCCCGGCCGCTGTCTTGTTTGTGTCTGAGCATCTCTAGCAGCCTAGAAACCCACTGCACTCCGGCGCTGTCTTGGTTTTGTGTCTGAGCATCTCTAGCAGCCTAGAACACCCACTGCCACCTCCCGGTCCGCCTGTCTTATTTGTGTCCTTTGAGCATCTCTCAAGCAGCCTAGAAACCACGCCACCTCCGGCCGCTGTCTTGTTTGTGTCTTTGACCATCTCTCAAGCAGCCTAGAAACCCACTGCTCGTAGCAACATACTGATACCACCAGTAGAAAACTCATCAACATGTCAAAATGTTCTTTCAATCTACAACCTTGAAGTGGCATACATTCTTAATCCCTTGAGGCCCAGAACGTAATTTCCATTGTAATTTTACCCACCATAGACGTTGTAATGGGAATATAAGCAATATTTATACTTTAATGACATGTTTAGACATCCCTGTCCACTAGAGATTAGTATATTAAGCTATTTTGTAACTTTATGGTGACAACAGGACTATTTATATAGCCAAGGAAAGGATCTGGGCGTGAAGGGTGAGGGGTTGGAACACTAAATACAGTTCCTCCTGTCCGGGTTAATCGTCCATCACTGGAGAGTTGTTCTTTTTAGTATGCATTGCGTGCCCGACGGTGAACATTCCCTTACCCCGTGTGCCTGTCGCCTGCCAGAGTACTGGCTGTGTATGGCATGCACGGCAGCCGGTATATGCACCACAGGGGTCCTCGTGGCAAGCCGCACTACACTGTCAGTGCGGTGATTACGAGGTCACTGCAGCATCCGCTGCCTTGGAGACCGTGTGAGCGGTGGTCAGCCCAAGGGCGTCACCCACTAAAAATAGATGACAAACGAAACATACATGAATATTGCATCTCGAAGTAGGTATAGGGGCGCACACACACACACACCACACACACACAACACACACACACACACACACACACAACACACAACACACACACACACACACACACACTCCGCAATCTAGGAACTCCGTAGTGTAGTGGTTAGCAAGTTCGTTTACAACCGAGACGTCCGGGTCGACACCGGCGGAGCGGAGAAAGATGGCGGTCTCTTTAAAACTCCGAGCCCCTGTCCACCCAGCAGTGAATGGATACGGGGTTAGCTGGGAGTTGTGACCCGCTCCTGGGGTGTGTGCTTCGGCACCAACACTAAGCACTAAGGAAGTAAGGATGAATGATAAAAAAAAGATTTAGATTGTAGATGGGGCCATGACGAGTGTAGCTCAGGCCCTGTAAAATACCAACTAGATGAATACACCACACACCACACACACAAACACACACACACACACACACACACACACACCACACACACCACACACATGTTTATGAAGAAATATGACATCAATTAAAAAAACGAATAAGTTAAACAAATAAATAAATAAATAAATATATGAATTGCATGTTGTTTATGTTTCTAACAAAAGATTGACATGTAACAAAGCAGTCTGTCTGTGTGTGTGTCGTGTGGGAGTTGATGTAGTACGTGGGTGTGTGTGTAGTGTGTCGGTGTGCATGGGGTCATTCATTTCCTTGACACAGTGGGTGAGTGGGTTGGCAGGCGTCATGAGGCTGCCGTGACCGCTGGGGTGGGTGTGGGAATAATAAATGAAAGTTGCCAAAACACGGGCCGCCGCCATCACGGCTGTAGAACAAACACTATTTTCAGCAATCATGTTTACCAACAAGATATTTTCGGGTCTTGCGAGTTATGTTTTATCATAAACATGATACATTGTAACAACCTTCACGCCCCAGATTCTTTCCGTTGCGATATAAAAATCGTCTGTTGTCAGCCATAAAAATTACGAAAGGTGACGTAATATACCAAATAGCTAGTGACCAAGGTACAAAACAGGTCATATCTATAAAAACATTGCTTGAATCTATAAAAATTGTGGTAATGTAGTCAGTACAATTGAAAATACGTGTTCCGGACTTCAAGGGGTTAAAGCGAGAGCAAAACACTTCAAGGCGTGCCGAGAACTGGGCTGCCTAGTAGTCCACTCAGATAGGAATTGAAAAACACAAAATCATAAGTCAACATATGAATGAAAGATTGACGTCATCAAACGGATTAAAAAGACAAAATAACCCCCCCCAATGCTAATCAAGAAATAAGTACTTGTTAGTACATTGCATAGATGTAGCAATATATTCACTGCCTGAACCTCACAGTAAAGGGAATAGGAGATAGAAGTAAAGAAGTAAAGAAGATAGAGTAAAGAAGTGGTTAAAATAAGAAGTAGTAAAGGAGTGTGGTGAACATTTAGGACTGTACAGTGAGTTAGTTAGTAGTAACTTTGGAATTTTATTGAATGGACCTCAGTAGACAGTAGTAGTGCGAGTCATTAGTGAGTTTAAAAGGAGGCTAGATAAATTCATGGATGGAGAAAGGTATTGTAGATAGTGTAAGTAATGGGAACTACCTCGTGTAGTGTCGTCACGGCCTCTTGTAAGCTCCTTATGTCTTATGGTCTTAACTTATTGGGCCGCAAAAACACCCAACAATAACACTGAAAAACATATTCCCATGGCAGTCCACAGTGTTACAAAACATCGATTATAAACAAATCATAAAAACAATGAACTTAAACTTGCATCTTACGATCATAATACAATATTAAACTAAATTACAACAACATAACCAATAAAAACAGTACCTAAAAGAGTATAAGGAAAACCGGCACACAACGACCTCGACCTTATCTCGTGCTGAACAAGAAAATGTATCTTGTGATCTTATTCTAGTGATCTGGACATTTTACCCTTTTTAGCATAAATCAATCAATTATTCTGGTGAACGCCTTTCGCCTAAAGGATATCTCTAAGTATAGTCCTCAGTTGTAACAGTGCTAACGATAAAGGGCTCAGAATTGACTTTTGAGGGGAAGGTGGACGTATGATTATAGTCCCCTGAATTGATTAGTGTAGTGGTACACGCCACCTCGATTTACGAATGGTACGTTCCTGAAAAACTGTTTGTAAATCGAAAATTCGTAAAGCGAATGTATTTTTACCCATTTAACACCATTATTTAATTTGGATACGGCCACTCACCGTCTTCTACGGGTCAATCCACCATTCTGGACTCCACTGTCCAATTTTGCTGAAAACATCTGACATGATCGCTTGTAAGATGCAGCGGTGCTCGGTTCTAAATCTTCTGATGCATCCCCCTCTAAACTCCTTGGTGCTGTTCTATTTCTCTAAGATCGTCGACACTTAGCTCCTCGCTGTGTGATTCTAGCAAACTCGTCGACATCCTTAGCTTCACAGTCGACGGGGAAAGGCTAAACCAATTAGCCATTAGGGTACGCCGTAGGTCCAATGAAAAGTGACATGTATAGGATTATTTCGACTTTTGCGCAGAGTGATTTTCTTATGTAAAATTGAATTTTAAGGGTGGTTTGTCCTTTAAGTACTTTTTGGTTTGAGCACTTTCTTGCTATCAAAAATGGGACTTTAGATTTATATGCAAACATAGCTTAAAGTGCGATTTTGCATAGTAAGAATTTGCTCAAAGGCACAAAATGGACATAGATAAAATCGTCTTAGAATTCCATTTTACATAGGAAATTGGCATGCCAAAGTGAGAATTTTTTTTTGTTATACGGCTATCCTAACCAGGGTTACCAAAATAGTTGGATTAGGTTACGATGGGAGGAAGGACAAGGACCAGGGCGATGGTGCCCGACAGCTATGGGAAACGCACCCACGGTTGATAGGGAGGAGCATGGTCAGTGACAGAGGGAGCCTTCTGGAAGGTACCTTTTGGCCTTTGTACCAGAGGACCCGGTGCCACCTGAGAAAGCCTGCGTTCAAGGTGGCTAGGCTCTCTGATGATCTGCTGGTGACATACGACTCCACGACTCACTGATCGTACTGCAAGGTGACTTCAAACTAGGGCAAACACGGGGTGAAGGGTGGTACTCACGCCCATTTGGAGAAGATGCTGGACGCAAGCTCTTCTGGAGTATATGTGTGTTGCACAACCAAACGAGTTGACCTGGCGCCACCTTATCACCAGCATCGACGGGCTACCTCATCTGACACTGGTTCACGGGACCAGTGTGGAGTCTGCTGTCCAGCGTGAATGAGATGGCAGTTACAACGCAGAGTTCAGAGGAGTGCCAGGCGGGGTGAAGATCTCACGGAGATACCGGAGAATATCCTGGTCAAACACTGTCCACTGACCAGCAGGTATCCTACCAGCTGGCCAGTCTGTGAAGCGGGGCGTTCTCTGTCCGAGCTGCAGGAGATCAAGGTTGGCAAGGTGTCCCACCCAGAGGCTCACCACCGGCCCAGTCGATCGGGTAAATGTGGAGACCAGAAAGCCATGGACTGACTGGGCAAAAGAACTGAAAAACCCTGGAAATCCTAGTCAAGTACTGCCGTGCAGGGTACTCAACTCTACTACGACAATCAAGGTTCACCCACAGACTAGTGGACGGCCCCAAGGGGGGGCCCCCACCATTTTTTTTTTTCTTTCACGACAGCTCAGAGGATGAGTCGCAGACCAAGAAGGTCCAAAACAGCGTGACCTTCTACGTGAGGACGGAGCATGGTTTCGCACACTCAGAATTTGTCCTATCGCGATGGCGAGTCAGAGTGAGGACGACCGCAGGTTCAGCCGTGACCCCAGATTTGAGATGAGGGATGGCGAGGAGTATGGGGACATCAGTGTAAGACCTCGGCATCACAACCAAGCTGAACTTATCAGCCAACAGCTTGCAGACACTGATCGCTGCAACCTGGCCAGGTGCACGAGCCGCATTTTACCTGTTCACTGTCGGGTTCAGATCCAGGAGATCTGGTCAAGCTGTACGAGGTTCCGGAGTTCTCTATCCACACTCAGAGCCGAAAGAGTCGTTGAAGCAGGTGACAGAGGCTGCGGCAGCAGTGGTGGGGCAGCAGGCGCAGAGACGAGGTTCATCCGGGATCGGGCCCACACCGGGAGAGACCATGCCCGCACTTCAGGTCTAAGAAGGAACATGATGACACGTTTCTAGGCCAAAGTAGAGGCTGTGACACTGTGATGTAGTGCCTGAATGAACCAACTGATCACAAAGAGCTTACCCCGCTAGTCATTTTGGACTCATATTGGTGTGGTGCAAAATTACACAGGACCAACCGGATCACTGCGTACTCATTTAAAGCATTATTCGATAAGGGTGCAATTAAAAGTGCGATGTTGCATAGTAATGAATGTCTTCAAATGCAAAATGGAAATAGATAAAATCGTCATAAGAATTCCTATTACATAGGAAATTGGCATGCCAAAGTTGAGAAAAAGAATTTTTGTTTATACGGCGCTACCTAATAGTCATTCATTCACTCGCACGCTTCGTCAAATTTCTGAGAATCTCTATCTTAGTCTCTAGTGTTATGGTTTTCTGGGCTTTCTGTGGTTAGGAGCCACCACACTAGCACTGGCACCATTCTTGGGAGGCATTGTTTCACTGAATAATCACTGAAATGGTCTGATTATACCAATAATGTTCATAAACCACAGCACGACCGGTCGGAGAATATGTAAACAAAACAATCTTGAGACGTCCGCGGTGTGGCTGTGCTGAGCCAGCACAGACGTATACCACTGTATACCTGGACTGCACACGCGACATGTTTTGAATTGTGGGGCTGCATAGGGGCCTGCGGGGCGGCCGACAAAGAGATATAGGAGTCTATGGGACTATCATATAGACTGATTTATCAGTATATATGATATATGTAATCTTCGGAAAAAATGTTTGTCTATAAATTATCAAATAAAAAAACTGAAAACACGCTAAAGAAATGCCCTTACGAGACAAATGAGAATATGCATGAACTTAATATTGCACTAACTCTTGGCCATTTAAAACTTTGCAAGCAAACTTTTATAATGAAGGGTATCAATAGAAGCGGAATTTTATTAGCTTTCCCATTGCTATATTCGTTATCTGGATAAAATTAAATAAAACCATGCATAAATTAGCATTAACGAAATAAAATAAAAATCATCAATCGGGTAATTTTTCCGAGATGATGTGATTTATTTAATTATATATTGTGTTCTGATAAAATGAATTAGCACCATGTATAAATAGCGTTAAACTAGATAAATAACCTCCGAATCCGGAAAATACCCGATTGATGATTTATTTATTATGTAATGCTAATTTATAATGGTTTTAATAATTTATCAGATAACTAAATATAGCAATGGAAAGCTAATAAATTGCACTTCTATTGATACCCTCATGATAAAAAGTTGACTCGCAAAGTTTTAAAGGCGAGAGTTGAAGAATATAGTTCATGGCATATTTCTTCAGAGATCGCATGGCATTCTTTAGCGTGTTTTACTGTTTTATTGAATTAATATTATAAGAACAAACATTTACGAAGATTAAGTATATCATATACTGTATACTGATAAACCAGTCTAATGAGTGCGGATATATATATATATATATATATAGAGGTATATATAGATATATATTATAATATATTATATATATATATAATATATTATATATATATATATTATATATAATAATACTATTATATATATATATATTATACTATATATAATATATAGTATTATTATAATTCATATATTATATTGAAGTTTATAATATATATATAATATATATATATATATATATATTATATATATTATATATATTAGATATATATATTATATATCTATATAGATAGATATTATATATTATAGATATGATATACAATAGATATATATACTATATATATATATATAATATATATATAATATATATATATATATATATTATATTATATATATTATAGACGATATGATATACTATATATATATATATATATATATATAGTATATGATATATATATATTAAATATATATATAAATATTATATATATGAGCATATATATATATATATATATATATATATTATATATATAGATAATAATATTATATATATATATATAAGCACATATAGACTTGTTTATCAGTATACAGTATATGAATACTGTAATCTTCGTAAAATGTTGTTCTATAATATTATCAAATAAAAAACAGTAAAACACGATAAAGAAATGCCATTGAGAGACTCTGAAAGAAATATTGCATGAACATATCAGTTCAACTTCTTCGCCTTTTAAAAAACTTGGCGAGTCAATTTTTTATCATGAAGGGTATCAATAGAAGTGCAATTTTATTTCCTTTGCTATATTTGTTATCTGATAAATTAATTAAAACCAGCAAAATTGCTTTAAAATAAAAAAAATAAAATCATCAATCGGGTTTTTCCGGATTGATGAGGTTATTTATTTAGTTAACGCTAATTTATACTGGTGCAATTCTTTTATCAGAAAAAAAAAAATATATAAGTAAAAAATAACATCACAATGGGGAAAAATTCCCGATTGATGTTTTTTATTTTTTTATTTAAATGCTAATTTTGCAGGGTTTTAATTAATTTTATCAGATAACGAAATATAGAAATGGAAAGCAAAAAATTCCGCTTCTATTGATCCCTTCAGATAAAGTTGACTTGAAAAATTTTTAAAGGGCGAAAGTTAAGTGAATTTTAAGTTCATGCATATTTTTTCCCTTGTCTCGTAATGGCATTTCTTTAGCGTGTTTTACGTTTTTTATTTGATAATTTTATAGAACAAACTTTTACGAAGATTACAGTATATCTATATACTGATAAATCAGTCTATATGATGCCATAGACCACTATATCTCTTGTGGGGGCCCCGCGGGCCCCTATGAGCCCCAAAAATTAAAAAACATTGTCGCGTGTGCAGCCAGGTAACAGGGGTTATTTGGCTCCCAGCCGCCACACGCGGGACGCTCAAATTGTTTGTTTAATATTCTCCGCCCGGGTCGTGCGGGGTTTTTATGAACTTATTGTGTATAATCAGACATTTCGTGATTATTTCAGTGAACAATGCCCCCCAAAGAATGGTGCCGTGTATTGTGGGGGTCCTAACCCAAGAAAGCCAGAAAAGCCAAACACTGAGAAAATAGCGATTCTAAAAAATTTTTACAAAGGCGTGCGAGGAAGGACAGACATTAGGGTACCCCGTATAACAAAAATTTTTTTTAACTTTGCATGCCAATTTCCTATGTAAAATGGAATTTTAAACGATTTTATCTATTTCCTTTTGCTTGGCAATTTTATATGAAAAATCGACTTTTATATTGCCCTTATCGAAAAAATTTTAAAGAGTACGCATTTCGGTTGGCCCTGGATTGCACACACACCAATATAGCCCCAAAGACTACTGGAAGCTCTTTGTGATCAGTTTTTTCATCAGGCACTACATCACAGTGTCACAGCCTCTACGTTGGCTAAACGTGCCATCTGTCCTTCTTAGACCGAAGCAGGGCATGGTTCCCGGTGGGGGCCCGACCCCGGGATGAACCCGTCTCGGCCCTGCTCCCCCACCATGCTGCCCGCCTCTGTCCCCTGCTCAGATCTTTCGGTGCTTGAGGTGGATGAGAACCCCGGAACCTCGTACGCTTGCCCAGGATCCCTGATTGCCCCCGGACAGTGAACGGGTTTAATGCCGGCTCGTGCACCGGCCAGGTTGCCAGCTGACAGGTCTCAAGCTGGGGGCTGAAAGTTCATTGGGGTGATGCGAGGTTTACACTGTGCCCCCATACTCCCGCCCCCCTCAGCTTCAAAATCGGGGTCACGGCGAACCTGGGGTCGTCCTCATCTGACCGCCTCAGCGAGAGGAAACATTCTGAGTGTGCAAACCCATGTCCGTCCTCACGTAAAGGTCACAGCTTTTTTGGACCTTCTTGGGCTGCGACCTCATCACTCTGACGGGTTTGAGAATTGTGGGGCCGCCCCACAGTTGGGGTGAATTTGAGTGTAGTAGAGTTTAAAGTACACCGCAGGCATACTTACTGGGATTTCCAGGGTTTTCAGTTCTTCCCCGGGCAGCCATGCTTTCTGGTCCACATTAACGAGCGACTGGGCTGGGTGAGCCATCTGGAGTGGGACACCTTTCCCCCATTGATCTCCTCGTCGGACAGGAGAACGCCCGTTCACAGCCTGGCCAGTGTGGGAAACCCTGCGGGTCAGTGGACATGTTGACCAGGATATACCCCGGTATTCCGTGAGATCTCCCCGCCTGGGCACCCTTGAACTTCGTTGACTGCATCCATTCACGTGGACAGCAGACTGCACACGGGACCCGTGAAGCCAGTTCAGATGGGAGGCCCGTCGATCGGTGATAGGTGGGGAGGGTCATCGTTTGTGTGAAACACACATTACCCAAAAGAGCTTGCGTCCCACACTTCCCCAAAAGGGCGGAGTACCCCCCTTCCACCCCGTTTTTGCCCTATTGAGTCCCCTTTGCAGACGATCAGGAGTCGGTGGAGTCGTATTCACCACAGATCATAGAGACCCTAGCCACTTGAACGCAGGTTCTAGGGGGGCACCGGGTCCTTGGTACAAAGTGCAAAGGGTACCTTCCAATGGCTCCTCTGTCACTGACACATGCCCCTCCCTGATAAAACCTTGGGTGCATTTTCCCCAGGTCGGCCCACCCCCGGGTTTGTCCTTCCTCCATCGTAACCTAATCCAACATTTTGGTCCCCGGTTAGGGTCGCGTAAAAAAAAAAAAAAAATTCTCAATTTTGGCATGCCTTTTTCCATAAAAAAGGGAATTTTAAAGACGATTTTATCTATTTCCATTTTTGCTTTTGAGCAATTTTACTATGCAAAATCGCACTTAAGCTATGTTTTGCATATAAAAAAAAGTCCATTTTGCATGCAAGAAGTGCTCAAACCAAAAGTTAAAGAGGACAAACCCCTTTTAAAATTTCAATTTTACATAAGAAACACTCTGCCAAAGTCGAAATATCAAATTTTCACTTTTCATTGGACCACGGCGTCCCCAATGGCAAATTTTTTTCCCTTTCCCCCGTCGATGTGGAAGCTAAGGTGTCGAGATTGCTAGAATCACAAGCGAAGCAAGTGTCGAAGATCTTAGAGAAATAAAACAGCAAAAAAACAGTGGGGGGGGGGAGGGGGCATCAAAAGATTTAAAAAACAGAGAAAACAGTGCTTTACAAGAAAGATATTTCGATTTTTTCAAAAAAATTGACAGTGGAGTCCAGGAAATGGGGGATAAGCCCCTAAAACGGTGGAGTGGAACGTATCTAAAATAAAAAAAGGGGGTTAAATGGGAAAAAAATACATTCGATTACAAATTTTTTGATTACAAACATTTTTCGGGAACGTAACCATTCGAAAATCGGGGGGCCGGTACCACAAACATAATCAATTCGGGGGACTAAAATCGTCCCCCTTCCCCTCAAAATCAATTCTAGCCTTTATCTTAGCACGTACAATAAATTATACTAAGATATCCTTAAAATAAAGGCGGTTTCACAGAATAAATTGAAATTTTTTTTATGCTAAAAAGGGTAAAGTAATACTAGAATAAGATAAAAGTTTAACATTTTGTTCAGCACGAGAAAAAGTCTAAGGTCGTTGTTGCCGGTTTTCTTTACTCTTTTAAAGGGTACTGTTTTTTTGGTTTTTTGTTGAAAAATTTATTTATTTGATTATAAATCGTAAGACAATTTTAAGTTATTTTTATGGTTTTGTTTAAAAATTGATGTTGAAAAAACATGTGGACGCCATGGGAATTGTTTCAGGTTATTGTGGGTGTTTGCGGCCAAAAAGTTAAGAAATAAGAAAAAAGGAACTACAAGAGGCCGTGAGACTACACGAGGTAGTTCCCATTATTAAACATTACTCCCCCTTTTCATCCCATCCATAAATTTATCTGCCCCTTTTAAAGCTCACAAAGACCGCACAAACTACCGTCTACTGATCCTTTTCCAAAAAAAATTTCCCAAAAGTTAACTAACTAACAAACTCACTGTACAAGCCCTAATGTTCCCCCCAACTCCATTACTATCTTCTTTTTTTACTACTTCTTTTTTTCTTTTTACTTCCCTTTTTTTCCCTATTTCCCCTTTTTCGTGAGGTTTAGGCAGTGAAAATATTGCTACATCCTAGCAAGTATAAAAGACTTTTTTTGATAGTTTTTTATTTTGTCTTTTTTATCCGTTTGATGACGAATATTTTATTCATATGTTTACTTATATTTGTGTTTCAATCTACTGGGGGAGATACTAGGCAGCCCCTCTCGGGGACGCCTTAAATGTTTGCTCTCGTTTTTCCCCTTAATCCGGAACGTAATTTTCATTTTTAATTTGATACCATTTCACAATTTTTTAAAAGATAAGCAAAAGTTTTATAGATATGCCTGTTTTGTACCCTTTTTTCCTAGCAATTTGGAATTTTAAATCACCTTTGTAATTTTATGCTGACAACAGACATTTATATAGCAAAGGAAAGATCTGGCGTGAAGGGTTAACAATGTAAGTTAGGGATAAAAAAAAGTATCGGGAAGCCCCCCCAAAATATCTTTTGTGGTAAAACATGGTGCTGAAAATGAGTGTTTAGTTCTACAGCCGTGAGGCGGGGGCCACGTGTTTGGGAGCTTTCTTTATTTTTCCCACAACCAACCCGCGGGCACGAGCCCTCGACCTGCAACCCACTCACCCCCTGTGTCAAGAATGAATGAAAACCCACACCCAAAAAAACACACACACACAACACCGTACACACAAAACCACACACCCCAACACACAACAAAAGCTTGTTTTTCAATTTTGTTAGAAACATAAAAACCCTGGGAATATATATTTATTTATTTTTTTATTTGTTTTCTTATTTGTTTTTTTTAATTGATGTCAATATTTCTTCATAAAAAATGGGGGTGTGTGTGTGTTGTGTGTGTGGTTGTGTGGGTGGTGTGTTTTGTGTGTGTGTGTGTGTTGGGGTTTCCCAGTTTTATTTTACAGGGCTGAGCACACTCTATGGCCCCATCTCCAATCTAAATTTTTTTTTATATTTATCCTTTCTTCCTTAGGTTTGTGTTTGGCCGAAGCCCCCACCCAGGAGGGGGTCACAAATCCCAGCTAACACCCGGTTCCATTCACTGCGGGGGAAAGGGGCTCGGGGTTTTAAAGAGACCGCCCCTCTTTCTCCCTCCGCCGGGGGGTCGAAAACCGGGGCTTCTCGGTTGTAAAAATGAACTTTCTAACCACTACACTACGAGTTTCCCAGATTGCGGGTGTGGTGGTTTTGGTGTGTTGTGTGTGTTGTGTGTGTGTGTGTGTTGGGGTGTGTGTGGTGGTGTGTGGGTGCGCCCCTATACACTACTCGAGATGCAATTTATTTTTGTTTTGGTTTTTTAACTATTTTTGTGAGTGACGCCTTGGGGACCACCGCTCAACGGTCTCCAAAGGGAGCGAGCTGCAGTGACCTCGAAATCACGCACGGACAGTTTAGGGGGCTGCCCCGAGGACCCCCGTGGTGCAAACAGGCGCCCTGCCATCCCTACCAGCAGTACTTAGGGAGGCGACAGGGGGCCCCGGGTAAGGGGAAGTTCACCGTCGGGGGCGCAAGCCTATAAAAAAGAACAAAATCCCCAGGGGGACGATACACGGACAGGAGGAACTGTATTAGTGTTCCCAAAACCCCCCACCCTTCACGCCCAGATCTTCCTTTGGGTATATAAAAAAATTTTGTTGTCACCATAAAGTTACAAAATAGCTTAATATAATTAAAATCTAGTGGAAAGGGATGCTAAACAGGTCATAAAGTTTAAAAAATGTTAATTCATTTAAAATCGCTAATGGTGGTAAAAATTTAAAAGGGAAAATTTCGTTTCGGGCCCCAGGGATTAAAAAGGGTTTCCCCTTCAAGGTTTTTAGATTGAAAGAAAATTTTTAAAGTTGAGAGTTTTTTACGGTGGTATCAGTAGTTTTCTACGAGCAGTGGGTTTTTAGGCTGCTTGAGAGATGGTCCCAAAAACACAAACAAGAAGCGGCCGGGGGGTGCTGGGTTTTTAGGTGCTAGAGATCTCAAAAACCAAAAAGACAGCGGCCGGGGGTGCGGGGGTTCGGCTCTAGAAGTGGCCCGACCCGGGAGGGGCCCCTGGTTTTCCGAATCTCGCCCCAAAAAAGACCCCGGGATGCGGGCAATATTTTTCCCCCCTACGATAATGGGTTTTGAGTAAGAAAATTCCTTCCGAAACTAACTGGATTTTTTGGTACTCCGTGCCCCCAAAATTCCTGTGAAGTTTTACCCCAAACCCTCCAACCGTAAAAAACCTGAAGTTTAAGGGCCCCCTTTAGGGGGGTTGCGTTGGGGGTTGGGTGAGCCCGTCCTGCTGGGTAATAATTTTTCTTTGGGTTTAATGCGGTTTCCTTCACAATAAATCCAAAAGCTTTGAAGGTTTTTTTTTGTTATTTAAGGGAGTGACAGGTTTTTGGGCCCATTTTAAATACTAGTTTTAATCCCCTTCCCCCCCCAACCTTTCCCTTTTTTTTAAAATGCTGATTTTGCCTTAAAATTTTAAAAAAAAAAATACCCAAAATTTATAAAAAAAAAACAGGGCCCTAAATAAAAATAGCTACATTAAAAAGCTAAGGGGTAGCAAATTAAAAGGAAATGTTCTGGGGCCTTTAAAAGTTAAAAGGAAAAAAGGATTTAACGGACGTCCCGCCCGCCCCCTTAACTTTCCCAAACTAGGGCTTTCTTTTTTCAAATGGTCTCGTATTCGCCCCCTTTCAACTTTTCTACTTAAAAATCCATTTTTAAAAAAAAAAGGCGTTCATGAATTTATGGCAAAAGTTGTCTAGCAGCTAGGAGGGGTTCCCATGCCCCCCACTTATGGGAAAAGTTTTTAGCAGCTAGAGGCTTCCCATCACCCCCCCTTTGGGAAAGTTTTGCTAGCAGCTAGGAGGCGTTCCCTGACCCCACTTTTGGAACGTGTCTGCAGCTAGGAGGCGTCCCCGCACCCCCACTTATGGCAAAAATTTGCTGGGGCCCAGGAGGCGTTCCCCTGCACCCCCCCTTATGGCAACAGTTAGTCTTTGCGCTAGGAGGCGTTCCCAGCACCCCCCCTATGGCAAAAGTTATTTTGCAGTAGGAGGCTTCCATCCCCCCACTTTTGGAACAGTTGCTAAAGGGGCGTTCCCCCGCACCCCCCTTTGGGAACAGTTTTCTGGGAGTAGGGGGGTTTCCCCTGCACCCCCCCTTATGGGGAACAGTTAGTCGGGAGCTGGAGGGGTTTCCCCGACCCCCCACTAAAACAAAATCTGAAAGGGTTTTGGGGACCCCAATTATTTTTAAATTTGTGTACCAGGAAAAAAAAGCCCCCATTTTGCAAATTTCCAAAATGGCGGCCCCTGCACCCCCAATGCTTGTCTAAATTAGTTCAAGACCCCTTTCCCCAATTATTGGGTATCCCCTTTTTGGGTTTTTCGGGAGCTGAAACATTTGGGGGGTTATGAACAATTAGGTCAAGATCCCCTTCAGGAAATTACAACAATTTTGTAAAAAAATTCATTTCCCCTTAGAACAAATATTATTTTCAAAACCCACATAACAGTTCCGGCCAGGGGGGCGGTATGCAAATTTGGAAAGTTTGTTGCATAGGGCGGTAAAGGACAAAAAAACAGAAGAATTGGGCCCGGTTACAGTGGCCAAGAAAAAAAGCCCACGGCAGCTTCCCAAATGGCGTGGGCATCCCCAAAAAATTTTTGTCATAGGGGGCTACGACCATCTAGGTATTTGTGTCCCGGGGGAAACTCTTTTAAACGACAATCCCCCCTTCAAATTTAAAAGACTTTTTGTTAAAAATTTCCTTATTTGTCTAAAATATTTTCATGCCTCTTAACCATTTTCTTGTTTAAGTAATGTAGCCTTACATTTGTTTAAGAAAACAAAACTCATGCCATAACAGACAAAAATACGCGTCCTTTTTGTATCCATAGCTTTTTAAAAATCCCACAACAAAACTGAAATTCCCAGTTTTCCAAAAACACACTTTAAGGTTTGAGACGTGGCCTCAAACCGGGGATAGCTAGGGGGTCATCTTCCTGGCTTGTCAGGGAACACTAAACACAAATAATATTTAGTATAAAATTTGGGTCTTTTTATAATTTTTTTTTAAATACAAAATGCAAAACCTTTTTCAAAACAACTTGGTTTCAGAAAAAATTCACCAAAGGGGGCGTGTGGGGGTCACCCCCTGTTGTTGGGGCCCACAGTTTGTTTGAGAAGGGTGTTTGTAAAGCTAAAATGGGGGGGGTGTGCACCGATAGCGCACCCCGGTTTTGGGGTTTGGGGACGAGAGTGGGGTGAGGTGTACACGGGTATGTGGGGGGCGCCCCCCCCGTTTAAAACAGGACCCGTAAACCATACCGACCAGGTCCCGTTAGACAGGGGGGGGCCGGAAGGGAGCGGGGGCCAAGCGGGGCGCCTCAACAAGGCCAAATAAAACCAATAAACCAGTTGTGGGGGGGGCGGCCGTGGGGAAACCCCTGTGGTTGTCTTCCCCCCGTTCCCGCCCCCTTT
>JACEEZ010010649.1:0-12411 GCA_016584305.1 Chionoecetes opilio | reverse complement strand
TTTTTTTTTTTTTTTTTTTTTTGCCCTGGGCCGTTTTTTATTTCATTTATTTCCCACTAAAAAACCCAAATTATTTTCCCAAAATTTTTGGAAAGCTAATTAATTTTGCTTCTATTGATATTCTCCATGAAAAAATGTTTGCGAGCAAAATATTAAATGGCAAGAGTTTAAGTTAATGTATTTCTTGAAAGTTTCATAATGGCATTTTTTTTTTGGGGTTTTAGGGTTTTTTTTTTTTGATAATATATAGAAAAACTTTCCGAAAAACGTATATCTTTTATACTGATAAACATTTATTAGGTAGGTAACTTGTACGGGGAGGGAGCGGGTGGGATCCTTATGGTGGACGTCACGGGCGATGTACCGGGCCCTTTATCATCTCGGGGCCACGCTCGCTCACGGCGATTACGTTGCCCCCCCCTTTGGTGACTCACGATTCTGAAAAACCGTGTTTGGCGGTTGATACCCCGGACCAAAAACTCTTCAAATCGGGCGAATATGCCCCCGGCCCCAAAACCCTCCCCCGCAGCAACACTCCCCCCCAGCACGCGTGCCCGGCCTGCGGGAACCCTGGGGGGCCCCTGAGGGACCCCGGGTCGTGCCGGGCGGAGGGGGCCGGCTTGGACTGTGACCTCAGCCCTGCAACAGTGTTGACAGTCGCACACAGAGACCACGCGTCCCCTACACTCTGCTCCTGCCGCGGGGCCCACCCCCTGTTTCCCTGCCTCACTCACACCGTGTTTTTTGTGGTGGACCCCAGCGGGAAAAAGGTGGTGACGTTAAAGGGGCGGGGTGGGGGCGTGAACCGCCCCCAAAAAGTGTTGGGGGGGGCCCGGATCCTGCACCAGGGGAGGACACGACCAGGGGGTGGGGCCCAAAAGGGAAACCCCCGGGCCCCAGGGTTGCTTGCTTTTGTTTTGTTGGGGTTTGTAGAGGCCGGCAATGTGGTGCCACGCCTCTATGCCCCAAAGGGCAATAAAATAAAATCAGCGGGTTTGCCCTGTGCATTGGCCAGACATCTGTGGAAGGCCCTGGTTGCTTGAGGTTTTTGAAGGCCAACCCGGGGATCTGGAGAGCCCCCAAGAGGGGGCTAGAGTTGGCCTGCGGGGAAACGAGTGGATTAGTGATTGGAGGAGTGCCGTGGGGTGGGAGGGGTGGCGAGGACATTGCGGGAGGGTGTTCGGGTGTGCCCAGGTATGTGGGCCCAGGGGCAGTGGGGTCGTCACCCATCCCCAAAAGTTTGGTGGGTGAGATTTGAGGCGGGTGGGGCCAAACCCGGGAGTCTGGTGAGCGGTGTCCGGGCCGGCGGGGGGAGTGGGTCCACCAGGGGGTGCGTGTGTCATGTCGTTTTCGTCCAATGAAGTTTACTGTAAGGCTCAGTCACCGTGCCCCCATGTGGGTTTTCATGTAGTCTAAAGGGTTTAGTCAAAAATCAGTCTTGGTCTGGGGTCAGTCTATGGGAGAGGGGTGGGAGTTGCCCCCGCGCCCCCCTTTCCCCCGTGTTGCCCCTGCACCTGTGGGGGGGGGCACCCCTAAAGGTGGATGACAGGGCCCCGAGGAGGATAAGTAAACAAGAGGTGGTGGTTTGTGAAGAAAAGGGCATGGTAGTGGAGGGGGTGACGTCGAGAAGTTGGGAGGGGCTGGGGGAGTCGGTGAAATGGTTACTGTACGGGAGGGGGGCACGGTGTGGCATACTTGATCCCCCCTGATGGCAAAAATTCGCTCAAGATGGGGCCGGGCGGAACCTCCAGGCGGTGGAAAGTGCCCTGGCCGGGTAAAAATGGCCACACCTACAGCGGAGGGGCGGGCAAGGGGACCGTCGGTGAAAATGTGGAGGGAGATACTTACGGGTGTTAGGAGGAGAAAAAAGGGGGACCTGCCCTGCACTGGACAGGCACCTTTGGGGACCAGGGTGTAGGTGTTAAAGGGGACAAAAATTTAAGAAAGAGGGGAAACCAAGGGCCGGGGGGAGGGGTTTTCCAGATACGAAAGGAGGGGGGAGCCCACCCGGATAGAAGCAAAGAAGGAGAGGACTCTCTCTACAAAGGTGTGGGGCTTGATAGGTAGGGGGCCATGAAGATTTCCCTACCGTGTCGGAGAGGAGGGAGTGGGGGGCTTTGGCAGCTAGGGGAGGAGGCAAGTTTTGGTGTGGGTGCGGACAAGGAGGGGGGAAAAGTCGGTGTACAGGGAGGAAGGGGAATTCTCCCTGAAGGGCTGTGACGGGGTGGGGCCTGAACCCCCCAAAGCTATACAAAGGGGCAATTCTGGTTTACATCAAAATTTTGGGGGAGGAGGGAAGTGAGGCCGCACCATAACCTACACCCGTGTCTAAGCGCTAGGGTTAATGCAATAAAAAATGAAGGAGGGTATTCCTGTCCGCCCCCCATTTGACACCGAAAGGGACTTCATTAAGTTAAAGCCTCTTAGCACGAGGTCACCGGGTACTGTATGTGGGGGGCCCCATTTTAGGCGGGGCCATCCAATGACACCAAGGAATTTTGGGGGTTTTCGAAGGAGATTGGGGACCCATTAATGGGACCATCGGGATTTTGGAATACGCCTTCGGGTGCAGCCAGAAGGCTAGATTTCGGGGCACTACCGTCACCCCCCCCAAAGGGGTGGGCCATGAGGGCGGCATCAAGCCCACTTTGAGAGGGTCTTGACCTCCTGGATAGTGGGGCGGCAAATGAGGAGATGTCTCACATGATGGTGCATGTGTGCAGGAGAGCGGAAAGTCTGAAAGCAGATGTTGAAGAGGACAGGCTGAGGGGAAAAACCCTTGGGACCCCCTCTGGTGCCGGGAAAAAGCCCTGGAATGGGTGTTCCCGTCACCGAGAGAAGGCCCGGGGAAGACGGAAAGGATTAACCTTGGAGGGGGGACCCATGCGTCCCAGGGGGGCAATTTTTTTCAACGGGGCTATGGGAGGAGGTGCAAAAGCGCTTGGGTCAAAAAAAGGTACGCTGAAATGCTTGTGGGTAAACCCCTTTCCTGTATGTGGGCTCCGCTGGAGCAGGGTATCCAGGGTCCCCCGGTGGGGACGAAACCCGAACATTTTGAGGGAAAAAGGGTTTTTGTGTTCCAACCACCTGTCAACCCACCTCTATTTGTTCTATATTTACTAAGATTAAGTGAAGGTTAATGACCCTATGAAGGAACCCTCGACGCACCCTTGCCAGGCTTAAGTGGGATTGTGATGGCATGACGCCACACAAAAGGGAAACGTCCCCGACAGCCACTGGCTTTTAAGACGTCCGGAGGAGGGGGGCCAAACATCCGGGAGGGGGCGAAGAAACTCTTTGGGGGACGTTGCCCGGGTCAGCCTCCTTCCCAGGGGACAGTGCGTGTAAAGCCGAGGAAAGCCCGGGGATTTTTATAGCAGTGCTAATTGTATCCCGGTGTGTAAAGGGGGGAAACACAGGTGGGGGTAGGGGGGCGGAGAGCCGGTTAGTGTGAATGGGGGAGGCAAACACTCGACTTTGCGGATCAGTGAGAGGAGGGCCCGTTATAGTTAACGGGAAATAAAGGGGGGTTGATGGGGGACCATTTTCCTGAAAAAGACCAAGCCCGGGAAACGAGGAGGAAAGGACAGGGAACACAAAAGGGGCCCATGCAGAACGTTTGTCATCAAAAATACAAAGTTTGCATCGGCCCCCATAAACAAAGCACTAGGGCCCAAAGGGAAGGGGGTTTTTACCCCCACGCGTAAAGGGGGGGCTTTTGGGCCTAAAGGGCTCCCGCACACTTCCGGGACCACCGGGGGCCCCGGGAAAGAGCGGGGGGTGGGAAAGTGTTAATGAAAATGGGGGACCCCACGTCCCCAGGGGCCGTGAGGTATTGAATTTTTTCCCAGAAGGGAGGGTAAAGGGGGGGGTAAATGAATTTAATTCTGATTGAAAAGGCCCATCTCCTTTGGTGAAGGACCAACGAGGTCTGCGTGAAGGGGGGGGGGGGGGGGTACGAAAAGGGAAGGACATTACAAAGAAGATGGTCGCTCCCCATGTAAGGGGGGAGTTGTGATATGGGTGAGGGGAAGGGGCCCTTACCTAGGCGAGGTCCAAGGTGGGGGGTTCCCCGAAAATGGAAACTCCTGGAGGGAGGCCAGGGGAGTAAGAAGATAAAGAAACACTGTCCGCCCGAAAGCTCAGAGGGACCGCCCGAGCGGGTTTTTTCGGCCCTGGGGAGGGCCGGTCCCCCGAGGTCATGATGGGGTTAAATCACCCATTTTTAAACTGGGGAGGAAAGCTGGAGAAAAAGTGCTGGAAATTTCCGCGGGTTATATCTAAACAAAAGGGTTTAAATCAAAAAACCTGAAGGGGGGCCCCGAATCAAAGGGAACAGTCACCCCCCGATGCTACAGGCGCCTCCAGGGAAAGGAGTGATAGTGAGAGGGGTAGAAGAGAGGATCGGGGGACCAGCAAACAGGCCGCCTCCTGCCCCCCCGGTCCCCCTGTCCCTCCCGTAGGGAAACATAGTTGGGGGAAAGGGGGGGGGAAATGCGTTGTGAGCCCGTCTCACAGACCCCCCAAAAAATAGAGGAGTTATGTGAGACGTGGTTTTAAAGACTGGAAGTTTCCGGTACAGAGATCGGGCCCTTCCAAAAATAAGGGGAGGGGGTAAAAGGCTCACTGCGGGGTTACATAAAGAAGGTAATGGACCTGGCAGGCATCGATGAGGGGTCTCTAAGCAGGAACCGAAATAAAAAGATTAAAAAATCAAATCAAGGGTGAATTCCCCTTTAATGAAGGCTGGCCATGCAAAACCCCAAGCATGCGGGCTTTAGAAGGAGGAGGGGGCGCAAAGGCTAGCCTACCCCGAGGGGAGGGGCTGTGGGCTGCTGGGAGCTGGGCATGGGGTGAGGGTGGGGGCAGGAAGGAACGGACGGGGTGGGGGACCAGTGATAAAGGGGGGAGGAGGGGGAAAAACAAACCTCCACAGCCTCCCCATAAAGGCCCCTCCCAGGAAGGCGGCTCTGCCCTTTTTAAGGGCGGGTACGGTATGGGGCCCGGGGGTTGTCGGCGTTTTGGGGTTTTTGGGGAAAGGGGGTCCCTGGGATGGGTGGGCGGGTGGGGGGGGGGCGCAACAGCAGCCTCCCCGGGCAAAAGTTGACTTGGGGCTCAGTGGTTGGCAGGGCAGGCTGCTGGGAGGGGCAGGCCCTGGAGCGGCCGGCAGGGAAGGTGCCGAGTAGGGGGGGGAAAAAAAAAAACTTGGGCAGTCTGGGAGGGGAGCTCTGGGGGGCCCCCCGGGAAAAAGGTCCCGGGTGGATGCCCCCCAGCTGCCCTTCACTCTGCAGGAGCAGGTACCTCGTGCTGGAAACTGTTGACTTGCACCCCCTGGAGGGAAACCGGGGACTGTTTTAGGTAGGGCGGGGGTCACCACCACAAAAAAAAAGCAGGCACCCCCGGGCACATCCCCCTGCAACATAAAAGCCGCTGCAATTTCGAGCGGACCTTCATGTTTTCAGGTGGCATTACCGTGGCCAAAAAGGGGAAGCAGCGGGTACCCGGAGGACAGGGGGGGTGTGGAGCCGGGCCCGGGAAAAAGCATTTAAAGGGGGACCCGTTTTCCCGGGGGGGGGCCCCGAAAATTTTAATTTTTATGGCCATGTTTCCCCCGTCTACCCTCCCGGCGTGAGCCCGGGGGGCCGTATAGCGTCAACAATTTTTTGGGAGGGGAGTCGTCAAGCCTGTATCCAGTCAGAATGTCGTTTTGTTTGTCAGTTCGGGATAATAGGGAAAATTTTCCCGAAATGTAGGTCGGGTCGTTCCGATGCAAACCCGCAAAATTTACGGACCACTCCCCCAGCTAGTGACAGATCTGGGGGCTGGGCAAAGGTTTTTCAAGGGTTTACCACCTCAAACTTTAAACCCCTGCGCGCCCCGTGATGGGCAATGCTAAACACAAATTTTTTGCCCAAGATGGGCCAAAAACTGCCCGGACTCTTCCCAGTGTTAAAGAAGGACGGAGTCCCCCCAGTGACCTTTTGATTATGAGGGGTGTAGGCTGGGAAGGAGGGCAGGCGGGAAACTGACAAAGCATGGGAAACGAAACAGGGGTGTAGCAACGCGGGGGGGAGGTGAGCAGTGAGGCGGCGAAGGAGCGTGTAAATTGCAGGGGTTTTTTAGGGTGTAGGGTCTCACCAGGAAGGGGGGGCGAGCGGGGCCTCTTTGGGGGCGATGGGGTGTCCATGTGGACTCCCTGTCGGCCCGGGTGCCAGCCTCCCCCGTCAAGCGGCATCGATCACGGGAGCGGGGTCTAGGGCACAGTCATACCAGGCACCACACACAGAACCAGGCACACAGTCCACATAGTGTATGTCTGGTCGCGAAACGGGACGGTAAAATTTTTCGTTGAGGAGCCGAAACACATACGTCTTTCACCACCAAGGGGCTCAAAGAGTCCGTGTTGCTTGCCCCCGTTTATCAAGAAATTTGGGCCCTTTCCAAAAGGCACTCCCCTACGCTATTGGCCCATTTTTTAGCTGTTATGTCGCATCCTTTATTTTTCTTGGTAAATTGCGTTTCAACAACATCCCAATCACTATTTCTTTTTTCCCCCCCAAAGCCTGGGGGCTGTGGGGAAATCGGGGGTTTTGGGTGGGGAAGGGGAAAAGGCTGTCACGGGGCATGTGCCCACAAAAACATAAAATTGCCGAAACCCTTAAATAGACCGTAATACGGGTTTAATACAATACATGGACAAAGGTTTTCGTACCCTAGATAACAGTACAAATAAAAAATCGCCACCTGCACTAAAGTCACCCCCACCCCCCTCCTCCACCACCCTTCCTCCTCCCCACCCCACCACCACCTTTTCCCCCTCCCCTTCCTCCTCCTCTTCCTCCCCCTCCTCCCCTCCCCCAAAAAATTCTTCGTTCTTCTTCTTCTTCTTGTCCACCCCCTCCTCCTCCTCCACAACCGCACCACCAAAACCCTCCCCCACATCCTCCCCATCACCACATTCCCCTTCCCCTTCTCCCCTCCCCACCCCCCCCCCACTCCTCCACTTCTTCTTCTGCTTCTTCTTTTTCTTCTTCTTGTCCACCTCCTCCTCCTCCTCCTCCCTCCTCCTCCTCCTCCTCCCCTCCTCTCCTCCACCCACCACCTCCTCCTCCTCCTCCTCCTCCTCCACCACCACCTCCGCCTACATCACCACCTCATCCTCCTCCTCCTCCACCACCGTCCACCTCCACCCTCCTCCTCCTCCTCCTCCACTTCTTCTTCTTCTGCTTCTTCTTCTTCTTCTTGTCACCACTCCATCCTCCTCCTCCTCCATCCTCCCCATCACCACCTCCTCCTCCTCCTCCTCCACCACCACCACCACCACCACCACCACACACCACCACCATCACCTCCTCCTCCTCCTCCTCCTCCTCCTCCTCCCTCCTCCTCCTCCTCCTCCTCCTCTCCTCCTCTCTCCTCCTCCTCCAGTTCTTCTTCTTCTGCTTCTTCTTCTTGTTCACCTCCTCCATCATCACCACCACCACCACCACCACCAGCACCTCCTCCACCACCACCACCTCCACCACCACCACCTCCACCTCCTCCTCCTTTGCTATTCCAAAGTGTTTCCTTCCTTTCTTCCTTTCTTCATCAATGTTTCCTTTCACTCCTTTCTTCCTCCTCCTCCTCCTCCTTTCCCACTTTCTATGTTATTTTCCAGAGAGAGAGAAAGGGAATCTCAGGTGTAATCTTCCTTCCATTCTTCCAATAATCATCACTTTTTTATCATACATGACTGCTTATAATAGTGACTCGAGTTGCTACTTATAATTTTGTCTTGTTGGTGAGTGTTCAGCTAAGCCCCTTGAGACCCAGAAATTTCCATTGTAATTTGGGTACTATTAGACGATGTTTAGTGAATAAAAGCAATATTTTATAGATATGACCTGTTTACCGTAGATAACACTATAGTCTCCAGTCACTTGCCACTGCACTAATGTCGCCAGGCACAATATATTATGAATTTTAGCATCACTACAGACTTATGTGCCACTGAAGACATGTAGTGTGATGTACATAATATAAACTACTGTGCATGCCTCTTCAGTTGCACATAAAAGTCTGTAGTAATGCTAAATTCGTAATATATGGTGCCTGGCGACATTAGTGCAGTGGCGAGTGACTGGCGCCTAGTGTTATCTACAGTAGTAGCCTTGTCTACTAACTAATTTGGTATATTCAGCTACTTTTCGAAATTTTATGGCTAACAACAGACGATTTTATATAGCCAAGGAAAGATCTTGGCGTGTAGGGGTTAAGAGTTATTAATAATTCATTCAGCCACGCTCTTACTCACGCAAGCTGATCTCCATATTATCAATGAACATGGTAAAAAATCTTGTATCTATTCTCTGCTACCCAAATGTCTAGCTCTTTACTGTCTGTCTACCAATCCATCCATCCATCCATCTATCCGTCTATCTATCAGTTTTTAATCAACTCTTCTTACTATAACTCACCTTTCATACTGTCCTTCCATGACTTACCGCCGCTTTTATATTAGATACATGTTTATAAAATTATGTGGCCTGTACGTGTCTCCTTGCTGCACGTCAAAATTGTGTGGTGGGGTTGTGGTTAATGTGGTGGGGGCTGTGGTTAATGTGATAGGGTGTGTGGTTATATGGTAGGTGTGTGGTGGGGTTTGTGGTTAATGTGGTAGTGTGTGTGGTGGGGGCTGAGGTAATGTGGTAGGATGTGTGGTTATGTGGTAGTGTGTGGTGGGGGCTGTGGTTAATGTGGTAGGGTGTGTGGTGGTGTTTGTGGTTAATGTGGTAGTGTGTGGTGGGGTTTGTGGTTAATGTGGTAGTGTGTGGTAGGTGTAGAAATTATCCACCACAACACCCTCTCATAATTGGTAGAGTGTGTTTTGTTCCCCCACCCCCCCCTAGTGAGGGAGTTATTGTCCGCTCGTCATAGGGGTGAGTAGGAATGTATATATATCAAGTATGCGTCTAGCCTGTGGCCCCTTTGCTTTTGGCTCAGTTCTTGCGGCTGGAACGTGGCAGCGAGCCACGTTCCAGCCAATTAACTCATTACGTGAATTACTCATTAAGGGGCTTGTTCTATGCAAAAAGTTTGTTCAACAGACCCCCATTGATTTTGACAGCACTATTTGCATGTCGAGTTTCAGCTCAATCCGACAATAATTAGGAGTAGTTTACGCTTATTACTCATTAAGGGCTTGTTTTACGCAAAAAGTTTTGTCCGACGACCCCCCTTGATTTTGACAGCACAACTTACATGTCAAATTTCAGCTCAATCCGACAATATTTAGGAGTAGTTATACACTTTTTGGCGGAAACTTGGTTCCCACGGGTCTTATGGTAAGCGACAGCGAGCAAAGCGAGCTGCCAATAATTTAAATGGTAATGTGTTTATAATTAAGGTAATTTGAGTAGGTGATAAGTGCTGGGATAGAATCAAGTATAGACGTCCCGCCTCTGGCCCATTGCTTTTGGCTCAGTTCTTGCGGCTGGAACGTGACAGCGAGCCACGTTCCAGCCAATTAACTCATTACGTGAATTACTCATTAAGGGCTTGTTCTATGCAAAAAGTTTGTTAATAGACCTCCATTGATTTTTTACAGCACTACCTGCATGTCGAATTTCAGCTCAATCCGACAATAATTAGGAGTAGTTTACGCTTATTACTCATTAAGGGCTTGTTTTACGCAAAAAGTTTCTTGCGACGACCCCCATTGATTTTGACAGCACTACTTGCATGTCAAATTTCAACTCAATCCGACAATATTTAGGAGTAGTTATACACTTTTTGGCGGAAACTTGGTTCCACTGGTCTTATGGTAAGCTACAGCGAGCGAAGCTCGCTGTCAATATTGAACATTCCCAGTAATATTAAGCATTTGCACCTTATATCAAGTATAGTCGTCCAGCCTCTGGCCCCTTGCTTTTGGCTCAGTTCTTGCGGCTGGAACGTGACGCGAGCCACGTTCCACCCAAATTAACTCATTACGTAAATTACTCTTTAAAGGGCTTGCTCATGAAAGCCCTTAATCCGAAAATAATTAGAGTATTTTACGCTCATTACTCAAAAGGGGCTTTTTTTTCCCCAAAAAAATTTTTCTTCCGACGACCCCCATTGATTTTACAGCACTCTTGCATGTAAAATTTTCAACTAAACCCGCAATATTTAGGAGTAGTTATACCTTTTTTGGGGGAAAAACTTGGTTCCACGGTCTTAGGGTAACGACATCGCTGTAAAAATTCACCTTGGTTTCAAGCGCGGTCATTTGCTATTCATAGATTCTCGGCCACCTGTAATTAAAAACCTTGGCATAGGAAATGGTAGCAGGGGACCTCGCGCCCACCGAAGAATCCGTACTATTCCAAACCCTATCGAGTTAACTCTCTTCTCTGTTTAAATGAAGGTTTTTGTACTACTTTTAATTTTTGTACAATAAGTGATAAACAATGGGACGGTTTTTAAAATTCAACAGTGATTTAGCCGCGGGGTCTGGATAACTTGGTGTAAAACCCGCCTGACGCCTCCAGTTTTCCCCACCTTGGGCTATCAAGTCTCTTGCACGGGCCGGCCTGATCACGCCCCTGACCATTGGGATCCAAGGACAGGCATATTTGATAAAACCCTCGTAAAAACAACCCTACTATCCACCGATAAATTCCTAATTAGTTGATTGCGGGGGATTGTGTCCCGGGGGGAAAATAGACAAAGGGTTTTGATTAGGTAAAACCTCATTTGATTTGTTTGTTTACAAATTCCCACAGTAGGGTGTGTGGTGGGGCTGTGGTTATGTGGGAGGGTGTTGGTGGGGTTTTTGGTTTAAAATGGTAGTGTGTGGTGGGGCTGTGGTTAATTGGTAGGGGGGTTTTTGGGGGTGTTTTTTTTGGGGTTAATTGGTATGTGTGGGGGCCTGTGTGGTTAATGTATTAGTGTGGGGTGGGGGTTTTTGGGGGATGTGGTAGGGGGTGTGGGGGGGCGTGGTTTTAAAGTAGTAGGGGTGTGGGTGGGGCTTGGGTTTAAAGTGGTAGTGTGTGGTAGGGGCTGTGGTTAAGTGGTAGGGTGTGTGGTGGGTTTTTGTGGTTAATGGGGTGGGGTGGTGGGGGGGTTTTTTTGGGGGTTAATGTGGTGGGTGTGTGGTGGGGGCTGTGGTTAACGGGGGTGTGTGTGTGGGGGGGGCTGGGGTTTAAATGTGGTAGTGTGTGTGGTGGGGGCTGGGGTTATGTGGTGGGTGGTGGGGGGGCTTGTGGTTAATTGGTAGGGTGTGTGGGGGGGGGCTGGGGTTTAAATTTGGGGTTGGGGTGTGTGGGGGTTTTGGGGCAAATTGGGGGTAGGGTGTGGGGTGGGGGCTGTGGTTAATGGGTAGGTGTGTGGTGGGGGTTCCCGGGGGTTTTCGTGTGGAGGGTTTAGGGAACTGCCCCGGGGGGGGGGGAAATTCTCGCCAAAACACCAAATCTAGAACTCTCCCCGACGGGAATTTTACCTACCTGGACTTGGTCATAACTTAACCTGATGTCAAGCATTGCGGTATTTCACCCCGAAACAGAAACAGGGAAAACCTGATTGAATGTAGCCTATATATTGGGGTCCTGTAATATCAAAATTGGAACACTCGACGACGGCCGAGAGTTCCGATCGGGGACAGATCCAGTATACCTTGGAAAATTATTTGAGGTGCGCCTTATTGACTTCTGATTGACTCCTATACTCCTTGTTTGTTTGGTTACAGGATTTCGCACACAAGTTAATTCCGTACCCAGGTTTTGTTTGGTTTTTTCGTACACTGATTTTGGGGGTTTTTTTTTGTACATCCTGGTTCGAATCGTACCCCAGTATCAAATTCAACCTGATGAGTTACAACGACTATGGTTTTTTATATAGACTACAAAAAACTTTTTTGTGTACGTTTACTGGTGTAACAAAAAACTTTTTGTACGAAATGACTGCATCCCTTTGTTTTCACTGGTTTTGGTTTTTTTAAAGGAGTGGAATTCTGGTTTTTTATGGTGGGGGGAAAGGAGAGAGAGGAGGGGAGGAGAGAGAGAGGGGAGAGAGAGAGAGAGAGAGAGAGAGAGAGAGAGGAGAGGGGACTGTGTGTGTCATTCTTCACCCCCGGTTTTGTCCACGCAAGTTGAAATCGCGATCGCCGTTTCACCCTCCCCCCAAAACCTTTTCCCCCCAGTGCGGCTTGGAGCTATTATTATTATCTGTGGGCAAAGCTGGACCTTTACACACCCCCTCCCTTGCTCAGGGGGACAGTAACCGCCCCATTTGTCAGTGAAAAATCCACGGAAACGAGTGAGGACAAGCCCCACCACACATGGTCCAAATAGAACTCTTAAAGTAATCGTCCAGACCCAATTTTTTTTTGGGCCCAATTATTTGACTGTACATTCAAAAAACCTAAACCACCAAAAAAATTGTTCCGGC
>JACEEZ010010648.1:0-12493 GCA_016584305.1 Chionoecetes opilio | reverse complement strand
TTTTCATGAATTATGTATCAAGTTATTCTTAAAAAACAACGTTTTTCAAGTGTTTTAATGTATTTTGAAGGGCTAAAAAAAATGTCGAAAAAAATTGACATTATTCACTCTTTTTTGATAGAGAAATTCAAAATGTGGAATTATAGTTGTTTTCGTTAGAAAAATTGCTATTTAAACTTACTGTAAGCTTAGAATAGATGTTTGTGAGACTCTATATTGTGATACAATGGTATATTATAAGGTTTTTCATAGTTTCTTCTTAATTGTAGTGTTAAATCATTAATAGAAGGAATTTACTTATGATAATGCTTTATACCCACAAATGTGTTCTTTTCAATGATTTTAGCTAGTTATCGGTGATATATAAAGCGTTTTCCTACAAATTGAAGTAAACAATCTTTTTTTAGAATAATTTGCACTTTATAAGGTAGCTTAAATTACATTAAGATAACTGATAAATAGAGAGAGTAAGAGGTTATTTATTGTGATATAACGGTAATTGCAACCGTTTTTTCATAGTTTTTGAAACTCGTAGCGTTAGTGCTATATATACAAGTAGTGATTACTTATCATATTGATATAAAACCCAAAAAATGTAGTGTTTCCCATGATGTAAGCTAGTTTATCAGGATCTATATGTTTTTTTCCTACAGAATTGAAGTAAAAAAAATCCTCCTTTGTTTGAATAAATGCAACTATAGTAGCTTATTTCATTAAGCTATTAAATAGAAGAGTAAGATGTTATTATTGGATTAAAACGGTATATTGCAAGAGTTTTCATAGTTTCTTGTAAACTGTAGCGTTATTGTATATAACAAGTGACTTTTACTATTCATATTGCTATAAACCAAAAAAAATGTAGTGTTTCAATGATTTTGGCTAGTTATCAGTGAAGAGTTGTTTTTTCTACAAATTGAAGTATATTTCTTTATATCTGTAGCTAAATAGCTTTATATTTGCTGCAACTATATTTACAAAATTAATAGTTAAAAAGCGATTTTCATAAAATTATGTATCAATTTTAATCTTAAAACAACGTTTTTTCAAGTGTTTTAATGTATTTTGAAGGCCTAAAAAATGTCGAAAATTTGACATTATTCAGGCACTTTGTACACAACAATATTTACAATTAGAGCTTAAAAAATATGTAATTTTTCATGTAATTTATGTATCAATTTATTCCTAAAAACATCGTTTTTTCAAGTGTTGTAATGTATTTTTGAAGGCTAAAAAATGTCGAAAATTGACATTTATCAGCCCTTTTAGAATAAATAGAGATAGAGATTAGATATGAAATTCCAAAATGTAAGATTATAGTTGTTTTCGTTGAAATTGCTATTTTAAAATACATGTAAGCTTATTAATAGGAGTTTGAGACTCTATATTGTGATACAATTGTATAATTATACGTGTTTTTTCATAGTTTTTTCTTAATTGTAGTGTTATATAATTAATAGCAGGAATATACCTTATGATAATGCTTTATACCCACAAAAAAATGTGTCTTTTCAATTGGGTTTTAGGTAGTTATTGGTGATATAGCTGTATTCCTACAAATTGAAGTTATACAAATCCTTTTTTTAGAAATAATTGGACCTAAAAGTAGCTTACATTACATTAAGCTAATTAATAGAAGAGTTAAGAGGGTATTTATTGTGATATAACGGTATATTGCAAGCGTTTTTATAGTTTCTTGTAAACATTAGCGTTATTGTAGTATATACAAAGTAAGTTTTACTTTATCAATTGCCTATCAAACCCAAAAATGTAGTGTTTCAATGATATGAGCTATTTACGGTGATATATAGCTATTTCCTACAAATTGAAGTATAAAATCCTCTTTTGAGAAACAATTTGCACCTAAGAGCTTACATTACATAAGCTATTAAAATAGAAGAGTAAGGTTATTTAGTGTGATTATAACGGTATATGCAGGCGTTTTTCCTAGTTTTTTCTAAACTGTAGCGTATTGTATATATACAAGTAGTTTTACTTATTATATTGCTATAAACCCATAAAATGTAATAATTCAATGATGTGAGCTAGTTATCGGTGATTCTAGCTGTTTTCCTACAAATGAAGTATAAAATTCTCTTTTTAGAATAATTGTACCTTAAGTAGCTACATTACATAAGCTATTAAATAGCATTAAGCTAGTTAAGAGGAATTTAGTTGTGAATATAACGGTATATTGCAAGGCGTTTTTGCATAGTTTTGTAAAACTGTAGCGTTTTGTATATATACAAGTAGTTTTACTGATCATATCTGTATAACCACCCATAAAAGTAGTGTTTTTCAATGATCTTAGCTATTATCGGTGATATACAGCTGTTTTCCTACAAATTTGAAGTGGAAAATCCTCTTTTTAGAATTTTATGCACTATAAGTAGCTTACATTACATTAAGCTAATAAATAGAAGAGTAAGAGGTTATTTATTGTGATATGACGGTATATTGCAGCCGTTTTTCATAGTTTCTTCTAAACTGTAGCGGTATTGTATACTATACAGTTAGTTTACTTATTATATTGCTATAAACACTAAAATGTAGTGTTTTCAATGATATTAGCTATTTATCGGTGGATATATAGCTATTTTCCTACAAATTGAAGTATAAAATCCTCTTTTTAGAACAATTTGCAACTTATTAGTAGCTTACATTACATTAAGCTAGTAAATAGAAAGAGTAAGAGGTTATTTATTGGGATATAACGGTATATGCAGGCGTTTTTCCTAGTTTTCTTCTAACCTGTAGCGTTTATTGTATATATACAATTCGTTTTACTTATTGATTGCTATAAACCCATTTAAATGTAATAATTTCAATGATTTAGCTAGGTTATTGGTGATATATAGCTGTTTGCCTACAAATTGAAGTATAAAAAATTCCTCTTTTTAGAAGAATTTGCATCTCTTTACATTACATTAAGCTATTAAATAGAGGAGTAAGAGGTGATTTATGTGATATAAACGTTATTTGCCCCCCCCCCCCCAAGCGTTTTTTCATAGTTTCGGTGAAAACTGGAGGTTTTGTATAATTATACAAGTAGTTTACTTATTCATATTGCTAAAACCCCATAAAAATGTAGTGTTCAATGAATCTAGCTATTTATCGGTGATAGACAGCTGTTTTCCTACAAATTGCAAGGGTAAAATCCTCTTTTTAGAATAAGTTGCACCTATAAGTAGCTTAACATTTACATAAGCTAATAAATAGAAGAGTAAGAGTCTATTTATTGTGATATAACGGTATATTGCAAGCGTTTTTCATAGTTTCTTCTAAAAACTGTAGCGTTATTGTATATATACAGGTAGTTTTAATTTATTATATTGCTTATAAACCCATAAAATGTAGTGTTTTCAATGATTTTCTAGTTATCAGTGATATATAGCTGTTTCCTACAATTGAAGTACAAAATCTCTTGTTAGATAATAGCACCCTATAAGTTAGCTTACATTACATTAAAGCTATTAAATAGAAGGAGTAAGAGGTTATTTATTGTTATATAACGGTATAATTGCAAGCGTTTTCCTAGTTCTCTTGTAAACTGTACGTATTGTATATAAATACAAGTAGTTTACTTATAATATTTGCTATAAACCCATAAAGTAGGTTTTCAATGATTTTAGCGAGGTATCAGTGAAGAGTTGTTTTTTCTACAAATTGAAGTATATTTTTTTTAATATGTAGCAAATAGCTTTATATTGCTACAACTATATTTACAAAATTTTAATAGCTAAAATAGTATTTTTCATGAAATTTAGATATCAATTTAATTTAATCTTAAAAACAATATTTTTACAAGAATTTTCAATGTATTTTTGAAATGCTAAAATAGGTCGAATTTTACATTAATTCAGGGCACTTTTACACAACTATTTTTACAATGTTATGAGCTAAAAAAATATTGACGTTTCATAAAATTTGGTATCAATTTTAATGTTCAAAAAACAACGTTTTTTCAAGTGTTTTAATGTATTTTGAAAGCTAAAAAAATGTCGAAATTTGACATTATCAGCACTTTTACACAAACTATACTTTTACAAATTATGGCTTTAAATATGTATTTTCATGTAATTGATTTATCAATTTGTATTCTTAAAAACAACGTTTTTTCAAGTGTTTTAATAATTTTTGAAGGGCTAAAAAATGTCGAAAATGGACATATTCAGCTCTTTTGTTGATAGAGAATTCAAAATGTGGAATTATAGTTGTTTTCGTTAGAAATTGCTATTGTTAAACTACTGTAAGCTTATAAAGGAGTTCGATACTCTATATTGTGATACAATTGTATATTATACGTATTGTCATAGTTTATTCTTAAGTGTAGTGTTATATCATTAGAGAAGGAATTTACCTTATGATAATGCTTTATACCCACAAAAGTGTTCTTTTAATGATTTTAGTAGTATCGGTGTATCTAGCTGTTTTCTACAAATTGAAGTAAAAAACAATCCTTTTTTTAGAATTAATTTGACTTAAAGAGCTACATCTACATTAAGCTAATAAAATAGAAGAGTAATAGGTTATTTATTGTGATATAACGTATATTGCAACCGTATATCATAGTTTCTTGTAAACTGTAGCGTTATTGTATATATACAAGTAGTGATACTTATTATATTGCTATAAACCCATAAAAGGTAGTGATTTTCAATGATTGTAGCTAGTTATCAGGTTGATATATAGCCTTTTTCCTACAAATTGAATATAAAATCATCCTAGTAGAATAGTTTGACCCTATAAGTAGATACATTACATTAAGCTATTAAATAGAAGCGTAAGCGGTTATTTATTGTGATAAACCGGTATATTGCAAGCGTTTTTTTCATAGTTTCTTGTAAACTGAATGTATTGTATTTATACAATTAGTTATTACTTATCATATTGCTATATACCCACAAAAGTAATGTTTTCAATGATTTAGCTAGTTATCAGTGAAGAGTTGTTTGTTCTACAAATTGAAGTATACTTTCTTTATATCTGTAGCTAATAGCTTTTTATATTTTTGCTACAACTATATTGTACAAAATTAATAGCTAAAAATATGTATTTTTCGTGAAATGTAGATATCAATTTAATATTATAACACAATGTTTTTTCAAGTATTTTAATGTATTTTTGAAATTGCTAAATAATGTCAAAATTTGACATGATTCAGCACTTTTACACAACTATGTTTACAATATTATGAGCATTAAATATATGTATTTCCATGAAAATTGTATGTATCAATTTTATTCCTAAAAAACAACGTTTTGCAAGTGTTTTAAATGTATTTTGAAGGGCTTAAAAAAATGTCGAAAATGACATTATTCAGCTCTTTTTATGGATAGAGAAATTCAAAATGTGGATTATAGTTGTTTCGTTAGAAATTGCTATTTGAACTACTGTAATGTATAATAGGAGTTGAGACTCTATATTGTGAGACAATTGTATATTATACGTGTTTTCATAATTTCTCTTAATTGTAGTGTTATTATCATTATAGAAGGAATTTACCTGAGATAATGCTTTTATACCCTCAAAAATGTGTTCTTTTCAATGATTTTAGCTAGTTATCGGTTATATATAGCTGTTTCCTACAAATTGAAGTAAACAAACCTTTTTTTAGAATAATTTGACCTGTAAGTAAGCTTACATTACATTTAAGCTAATAAATAGAAGGAGTAAGAGGTTATTTATTTTATATATAACGGTATATTGCCAAGCGTTTTTCATAGTTTTGTAAACTGTTGCGATATGCGTATAATACGAAGAGTTTAATTCATATTGCTTAAACCCCATAAAATGTAGTGTTTTCAATTTTTCTCCCACCACCGATATTCGCCTATTTATCAGTGATATATAGCTATTTTCCTACAAATTGAAGTAATAAAATCCTCTTTTGTTGAATAATTGCACCTATAAGTAGCTTTCATTACATTAAGCTCATTAAATAGAAGAGTAAGAGGTTATTTATTGTGATTATAACGGTAATATTGCAGCGTTTTTTCATAGTTTCTTAAAAAAACTGTAGCGGTAGTGTATATATACAGGTGTTTTACATTATTATCTTGCTAAAACCCATAAAAATGTAGTGTTTTCAATGATTTTAGCTAGTTATCAGTGATAATAGCTGTTTCCTAGAAATCAAGTATAAAATCCTATTTTTAGAATAATTGCACTTAAGTAGCTTACATTACATTAAGCTATTAAATAGAGGAAGTAAGAGGTATTTATTGGTATATAACGGTATATTGCAGGCGTTATTTCATAGTTTCTTCTGAAACGGTAGCGTTATGTAAATATACAAGTATTTTACTGATGATATTGCTATAACCCATAAAATGTAATTAATTTCAATGATTTTAGCTATTTATCAGTTATATATAGCTGTTTCCTACAAATTGAAAGTATCATAAAATCCTCTTTTGTGAATAATTTTTCCACCTATTAAGTAGCTTACATTACATTAAGCTAATAAATAGAAGAGTCAGAGGTTATTTATTGTGATATAACGGTATATTGCAAGCGTTTTTCATAGTTTCTTGTAAACTGTAGCGTTTTTGTATATATACAAGTAGTTTTACTTATCATATTGCTATAAACCCATAAAATGTAGTGTTTTCAATGATCTTAGCTATTTATCGGTGATATACAGCTGTTTTCCTACAAATTGAAGTATAAAATACTCTTTTTAGCATAATTTGCACCTATAAGTAGCTTACATTACATTAAGCTATTAAATAGAAGAGTAAGAGGTTATTTATTGTGATATAACGGTATATTGCAAGCGTTTTTCATAGTTTCTTGTAAACTGTAGCGTTATTGTATATATACAAGTACTTTTACTTATCATATTGCTATAAACCCAAAAAATGTAGTGTTTTCAATGATTTTAGCTAGTTATCAGTGAAGAGTTGTTTTTTCTACAAATTGAAGTATATTTCTTTATATCTGTAGCTAAATAGCTTTTTATATTTGCTGCAACTATATTTTACAAAATTAATAGCTAAAAATATGTATTTTTCATAAAATTTATGTATCAATTTTAATCTTAAAAACAAAGTTTTTTCAAGTGTTTTAATGTATTTTTGAAAGCCTAAAAAATGTTGAAATTTGACATTATTCAGCACTTTAACCCAACTATATTTTACAATATTATGAGCTTAAAATATGTATTTTTCATGTAATTTATGTATCAATTTTATTCCTACAAACAACGTTTTTTCAAGTGTTTTAATGTATTTTTGAAAGGCTAAAAAATGTCGAAAATTGACATTATGCAGCCCTTTTAGAAGAAATAGAGATAGAGATTAGATAGAGAAATTCAAAATGTGGAATTATAGTTGTTTTCGTTAGAAATTGCTATTTTAAACTACTGTAAGCTTATAATAGGAGTTTGAGATCTATTTTGTGATAAATTGTTATTATAGTGTTTTTCATAGTTTCTTCTTAATTGTAGTTTATTCTTTAATAGAAGGAATATCCCCTTATGATAATGCTTTATACCCCAAAATTTTGTTTTTTTTCAAGGTTTTTTCTAGTTATTGGTTATAAGCGTTAAATTTCCCCAAATTGAAATATACATCCTTTTTTTAGAAATTTGGACCCATAAATACTTTCATTACATTAAGCTATAAATAGAAGAGTAAAGGGTATTAAATTTGGGAAAAAGGTATATTGCAAGCGTTTTTTCTATTTTTTTGTTAAAAGGGAGCGTTTTTTGTATTTAAAACCCCAAGTAGTTTTTTAAAATTATCATTTCTAAAAACCCTAAAATGTATGTTTTTTAATGTATTAGCTATTTACGGGGTTTTTATAGCTATTTTCCTACAAAAAGAATAAAAATCCTCTTTTTTTGAACAATTTGCACCCTTTTGTAGCTTACATTACTTAAGCTATTTAAAAAGAAAAAGTAAAGGTTATTTATTGTGATATAACGGTAATTGCAGGGGTTTTTTTAAGTTTTTTTTCTAAAACCGGGAGCGTTATTGTTTTATAACAATGTTTTACTTATTATATTGCTAAAACCCCTAAATGTAATTTAATTTTTAATGATTTTTGCAGTTACGGGATATATAGCTGTTTTCCTACAAATTGAAGTATAAAAACCTCTTTTTTTGAATAATTTGCACCTATAATACTTTCATACATTAAGCTATAAATGAAGAGTAAAAGGGTTATTTATTTGATATAACGGGATATTGCAAGCGTTTTTTATGTTTCTTGTAAAATGTAGCGTTTTTGTATATATACAAATAGTTTTTCTTTCATATTTTCTAAAACCCAAAATGTAGGTTTTTTAATGATCTTAGCTATTTTATCGGGATATACCGCTGTTTTTCCTACAAAATTAAGTGTAAAATCCCTTTTTTGAATTTTATGCCCTATAATAGCTTACATTACATTAAGCTAATAAAAAGAAAAGAAGAGGTTATTTTTGTGATATTTTCGGTATATTTCAAAACGTTTTTTATAGTTTCTTTTTAAACTGTAGCGGTATTTTATATATACAGAGTTTTACTATTATATGCTATAAACCCATAAATGTAGTGTTTCAATGATATTAGCTATTATCGTGATATATAGCTTATTTCCTAAACATTGAAGTGATAAAATCTATTTTTAGAACAATTGGCAAACTATATAGTAGCTACATTACATTTAAAGCTATAAATAGCAAGAGTAAGAGGGTATTTATGTGATATAACGGCACTGCAGGCGTTTTCATAGTTTTTCTAAAACGTAGGCGTTATTGTATCATATAACAAGAGTTTTACTTATATATGCTTAACCATAAAATGTAATAATTCTCAATGATTTTAGCTAGTTTATTGGGATATATAGATGTTTTCCTACAAATTGAAGTATAAAATCTTCCTTTTTAGAATAATTTGCATCTGCTTACAGTACATTAAGCTAGTAAATAGAGGGAGAAGAAAGTTATTATTGTGATATAACGGATATTGCAAGCGTTTTTCATAGTTTCGTGTAAAAACTGGAGCGTTTTTGTATATAGACAAGTAGTTTTACTTAATATCATTAAACCCATAAAAGTATAGTGTTTTCAATGATCTTAGCTATTTATCGGTGATTATACAGCTCGTTTTCCTACAAAATTGAAGTGTAAAATCCTCTTTTTAGAATAATTTGCACCTTATAAGTAGCTTTCCATTAACATTTAGCTAATAAATAGACGAGTATGAGGTTATTATTGTGATATATAACGGATATTGCAAGCGCTTTTTCATAGTTCTTCTAAACTGTAGCGTTATGATATATTACAGGTAGTTTACTTATTATATTGCTATTAAACCCATAAAAAATGTAGTGTTTTCAATGATTTTAGCTAGTTATCATGATAATATATCTGTTTCCTACAAATGAAGTACAAAAATCACTCTTTTTAGGGAATAATATGCACCTATAAAGTGAGCTTTACATTACATTAAGCTATTAAAATAGAACAGTAAGAGGTTATTTATTGTGATATAACGGTATATTGGCAAGCTGTTTTCAGAGTTTCTTGTAAACTGTAGCGTATGTATATATACAAGTAGTTTATACTCATATTGCTATATAAAACCATAAAATTGTAGTGTTTTCAATGTGATTTATGCTAGGTCTATCAGTGAAGAGTTGTATTTTCTACAAATTGAAGTATATTTTTTTATATCTGTAGTAAATAGCTTTTTTATCTTTGCTACAAACTATATTTTACAAAATTAATAGCTAAAAATATGTATTTTTCATGAAATTTAGATATCAATTTTAATCTTAAAAACAATGTTTTTTACAAGAATTTTTAAGTATTTTTGAAATGCTATAGTGCGAAATTGTTACATATCAGCACTTTTACACAACTATTTTTACATGTATAGTGAGCTAAAAATATGAATTTTTCATGAAATTTTAGGTATCAATTTCTAATCTTAAAAACAACTGTTTTTTCAAGTGTTTTAAGTATTTTTGAAAGCCTAACAAATGTCGAAATTTGACATTATTCAGCACTTTTTACACAAATATACTTTAACTATTATGAAGCTTTAAAATAGTATTTTTCATGTAAATTTATGTTATCAATTTTATTCTTCAAAACAACCGGTTTTTCAAAGTGCTTTTAATTTTATTTTTGAAGGGCATAAAAAAAAAAAAAAATGTCGAAAATTGACATTATTCAGCTCTTGTTGATAGAGCAATTCAAAATGTGGAATTATAGTTGTTTTCGTGTAGAAATGCTTTTTTTAAACTACTGTAAGCTTATAATAGGCGTTGATACTCTATATTGTGATTACAATTGTATATATACGATTTTAATAGTTTCTTCTTAATTGTAGTGTTAATCATTAATAGAGGGAATTTACCTTATGATAATGCTTTATACCACAAAATGTGTTCTTTTCAATGATTTTACCTAGTTATCGGTGATATATAGCTCTTTCCTACAAATTGAAGTAAACAATCGTTTTTTGTAGAATAATTGCATTATAAGTAGTACATTACATTAAGCTAATTAATAGAGAGTAAGAGGGTATTATTGTGATATAACGGTATATTGCAACCGTTATATCATAGTTATGTAATAAACTGTTAGCGTTATTGTATATATACCAATTAGTGATACTTTGATATGCTATAAAACCCATAAAATGTAGGTTTTCAATTGATTTGTGCTTAGTTATCAGGATATATAGCTGTTTTCCTACAAATTGAAGTATACAATCTCTTTTGTGAATAATTGGCACCTATAAGTAGCTTACATTACATTAAGCTATTACATTAGAAGAGTAGAGGTTATTATTGTGATATAAACGGTATATTGCACGCGTTTTTTTTCGTGTTAGTTTCTTCTAAAACTGTTAGCGTTTAGTGATATATACCGGTAGTTTTACTTATTTATATGCTATAAACCCATAAAATGTAGTGTTTTCCAATGATTTTAGCTTAGTATCATTGATATATAGCTGTTTTCCTACAAATTGAAGTATAAAAATCTCTTTTTAGAATAATTTGCCACCTATAAGTAGATTACATTAATTAAGCTTTTAAATAGAAGAGTAAGGAGGTTATTATTTGATATACGGTATATTGCAAGGTTTTTCATAGTTTCTTGTAAACTGTAATGTTATGTATCTATACAAGTAGTTTTACTTAATCATATGCCTATTACCAAAAAAATGTAAGTTATTCAATGATTTTAGCTAGTTATCAGTGAAGAGTTGTTTTTCGACAAACTTGAAGTATATTTCGTTATATCTGTAGCGAAATAGGCTTTTATATTTGCGACAACTATATTTTACAAAATAATAGCTAAAAATTATGTATTTTTGCATGAAATGTAGATAATCAATTTTGAATCTTATAAAAAACAATGGTTTTTTCAAGTATTTTAATTGTATTTTTGAAATGCTAAATAATGTCAAAATTTGACATGATTCGCCACTTTTTACAAACGAGTTTTACATATTTGAGCTTAAAATATGGTATTTTTCATGAAATTTAGTATCTACTGTGTATTCTTAAAAAAAACGTTTTTTCAAGTGTTTTAATGTATGCTTGAAGGGCTAAAAAATGCCGATAAATGACATATTCAGCCCTTTTTATGATAGAGGAAATTCAAAACTGTGGATTTATAGTTGTTTTTCGTTTTATGAATATTGTATTTGAACTTAATGTAATCTTATAAATAGGAGTTGAGACTCCATATTGTGATCCAATTGATATTATACGTGTTTTTCATAATGTCTTCTTTAATTGTAGTGTGATATCATTAATAAAGGAATTTTACTTATGATAATGCCTTATTACCCTCAAAAATGTGTGCTTTTCATGATTTTAGCTAGTTATCCGGTGATATATAGCTGTTTTACTACAAATGAAGTACAACAACCTTTTTTTAGAATAATTTTGATCCTGTAGTAGCGTACATTACATTAAGCTAATTAAAATAGAAGGGTACCGAGGTTATTTATTGTAATATAACGGTATATTGCAAAAGCGTTTTTCATAGTTTCTTGTAAAACGTCTTGCGTTATTGTAATATACGTAAGAGTTTTAATTTTCATATTGCTATAAACCATAACACGTAAGTGTCGTCAATGATATTAGCTATTTATCAGTGATATATAGCTATTTTCCTACAAATTGAATTATAAAATCCCTTTTTGGGAGTAATGTGCACCATAGTAGTAAAGTACATTAAGCTATTAAATAGCTATAGCTAGTAAGAGGTTATTTATTGTGATATAACGGTATATTGAACGCGTTTTTCATAGTTTCTTGTAAAAAACTGTAGCGTTTTTTTGTATATATGCACGTAGGTTGAACTTATCATATTGCTATAAAACCATAAAAATGTAGTTGTTTTACAATGATCTTAGCTATTATCGGTGCGATACAGCTGTTTTCCTACAAAGTGAGTGAAAATCCTCTTTTTGAATAATATGCACCTATAAGAGCTTACATTTACATAAGCTAATAAATTGAATGAGTAAGAGGTTATTATGTG